>BMAO01008892.1:0-49506 GCA_019973975.1 Trichonephila clavata | reverse complement strand
TACTAAAATGGGAAAAAATAGGTAAAAATTGACAAAAAATAGCATAAACGTGGCTCATTTGCAGCAAAGGTTTATGAACAAATTTTCAATTTTTTCAATCTCTAATGTGTTGCTATATAATTCAATTTTGAAATGACCTTCAGGATAAGAAGATATTTTATTTTTTACAAAAACTAGAGCACTTTATCTTTGTTAATATATGAAAATGCTTAAAAAGACAGTGATTATATTCACATAAGGGACTGTAAATTTTGTAATAAAACAGTGATTGATAAATCTGAAGGTTAAAACAATTCTACTATTATACAGAACTTCCAGAAAAAATTTCAGTTAATTATGTTCAACACTTTTTTAGCAATCGCTGACCCCGTTTGATTATTTTCAAAAAAATCACATTTCGAGTAAAACGCGTTTTAAAGTGTACATCTTGCTTAAAGTAATGGCATCTGCTTTTACTAAAACACTTGTATTTTTGTTCTAGTAAACGGAAATGATAAACTTGGTATTTTTATAAAGTTAATAAGATGGCCCATAAAAAAAAATTTGTCATAAAAAATTTTTGTCAATTTTTGGAAAATTCACAGTTTTAGGGTAATCGGATACCTTAAGCTGTTAGAGAAATAAATTTGTAAAATGGGGTTCTCTCTTCCTCTTTCAAAAACTATTTTAAAGATTCCACGGCCTTTAATATTATTTTCCCTGATAGATATAAAATTACTAATTATAAAACCGATCTTATCTGCTTAACATGATTTTCGTATTAAAACAAGTTTTCCCAAACAGACAATCGAAGTTTTCATTTTGTTTGCGTACTAGACTTGTATATTATCTCACTTTTACATGACCTAAGTAGAAACCCTCATTGAATGTTATCAGAACTAAATATAAAATTACTGATTTTCACTATTGATTTTGTGATTTGAACAACGCTGATTACTACTAGGAATGATCATCATTGACCATCTATTTATCGTGCCACCATTCTCGATTTAGATAATAGTTTCTCAACGTGGGCGTCTGAGGCTCTCAGGGGGGGCAGTAAAAGACCCAGAGAAAATTAGGGGGCGTTGAGATGGCACGGAGGGGCTTGGACAGATTAACCATATAATCTAAAAAAGACTAGAAAAAAAACACTCTAATTATGTACTAACAAAAGTAAACTTCAATACTGTTTACCTTATGTTGATTGTTTGTATTTAAATCATTTCTTATCACATGTACGAAAATTCACAAATTCGGTAAGTGAATGAAAAACTTAAAGATTACATTACATTCAGACGTACATTAAATTGAATGATATAGTGCATTTTAATTTCTGTAGTGCACGTGTTGTCTTTGTCTGTGAGCAGTAGGAAACATGTTTCGTCCACTGCATTTCATTACGTATATTATCCAAGAAACATAATTAAATATGTAAACCAAGAATTAACGTGGAATTCTTTAAAGACAAACTGTCAATTTATATTTATTTTGAAAGCAATAGTTTGTTATGAATTACTTCATATCATCAAAACCCCTGCCTGTTTTCATAACCAGTAAGCTAAAACTTTTATTCCACTCTTTTAAATGAAGAAGAAATTCACACAGTAGCGTTTCAATTCCAGCAATATCCTATCTGTGACTAAAATATGTAATATTACACATTTAAATATATTGGTGGCAATAGCTATTTAAGATTCGCAAGTAAAAAAATTAGGGCTTTAGAAAAAAATTAAATTAAAAAATATGTTCTATTAGTAATAGAATATATTTTTAAAAAATTTAACTCTTGTTTTCCCCATGTATTACGTACACTCTTATTTCTCTAGAGTGGGAAGGGGCGGTATGGAGAAATATTCACTAGAAAAGGGGGCGCCAGTTCAAAAAGGGTTGGGAACCTATGATTTAGATCATCAAATATTCCCATTTTTGTGAAAAGCCGATATACTCGGTACTCGTTAAGGAACAGAACACTTGTAAAATCCTTCTAATGTACATTCTAGCTAGGGCACTTGTCTAACAGAAGATAATGAAAGCAATTAATTAAAAACTATTTTATTTTTAATAATCAACAATAGATATTTGCATGCAATTATCGCCCACACAAATTTGGGCAGAGAAACAAAAATAGTTTAAGAGCCAAAAGAGTGTTGTGTGAATACTAGAAGTATAGTGTGTGAATACTTCCACGCCATTTATTTTATACAACAGTTGTTAACGTTTAAGCCAAAATTTATGTATTATGGCGGTGGATACAGAAATAATTTTATAATTTTTCATAGTTTTCTACTTTGATTACTTTCTTGCTAAACTTAAATAGTTTATTTTTTCTTCGAATTTTAGTGTAACGAAATTAAGGTAAAACACATTTTTAATCTTTTTTATATAAAATCAACCTAAGATAATTGTTCCAAAATTTTCATTTGTCTTTTTTTCTGAATCTCCCGATTTTATATAATGAGTGATTGTAATATTACTTATTTATTAATATTTCGTGATTAAGATAGTATTATTGAATATTTTCAAATTTTATAGTAAATTTCATATTTTCTTTATAAGGAATTTTCTAATCAAAGATTAGAAATTTGTTTCTTCAAAGTTCTGGCGTTAAACACATGCACTCAAATTTTGTGCGTGTTTTAAATGAAATTAAAATTGACGTTTGACAGATATAAAAGCAACCCCATTTTATATTACTTTTACAGGTATTTTCGCTTACGGAATAAGATCTAAGACCAATTACACTGTTAGAACCATATCTACCTACAATGCTCACTTTCTTCTGTAACGCGTTTTGTCCTATATACATACTTACTGTATATGAATAGATTAGATTTCAAATTATTTATAATAGCTTTTGAAATGAAACATTTTTTTTTGACGATTTTTTCCCGAGTCACTAAAAATATTTGTTATACTTCATACAGAGTAACATTTGTATATATAACTGATGCTTCCATAAACTTTATATATAAAATATCTTTTTGATACCAACTTCTGCAGAACTAAACATTTCTTAGATTTCAAAGAAGGAAATGTAAGAACAATTTAGGGTGCAGAATTATCGCAAAGATTATTAAACAGCGAATTCATTTTAGATTTCACAAAAATAAAAATATATGAATTGTTATACAGATTTCTATAATAACTATAATAAAATTTCAGAAATTAAATATATCTTTGAAAACTGGTGCCTCCATAAACTTTATATATAAAATATCTTTTTGATACCAGCTTCTGTAGAACTAAACATTTCTTAGATTTCAATAGAAATGTAAGAACAATTTAGGGTGCAGAATTATTGCAAAAGTTTTTAAAAAGCAAATTCACACACATTTTAAATTCCACAAAAATAAAAATATATGAACTGTTATTCAGATTTCTACAAAAAAACTATAGTAAAATTTCAGAAATTAAATACATCTTTGAAAATTTATGAGACATTGCTAAAATTAACACTTTTACATACACATTTATTCATTGCTTGCATAAATATAATCGAAATTCTTATTTCCTAATTCATTCAAGTATTACTTAAATTTTCTAAGATTTTTATTTTTGCTAATAAAAATATACTGTAAATAAATAAGATGAAATTATATACCATTATTTCTTTAAATTCTGTAACATAAAAAGCGACTCAGAGAGTAGAAGTTCTCCAAATAAGGTGAAATTGCTTATGCCTCCTTAGCGCTAGAACATACAAATTTTTACCATTGGCAGTCTATGACTGATTAACTGGGTCTCCGATTCATTGTAACCAGATGATGTATAAAACAAAGTAAATTTTAATGCTAAGGTGTAATATCAATGTGAATGTGGTTCCATGGTTCCATATGGGTGATGCAAAAGATTAGTGAACTGTGTGAGCAAGTGACCCAATCTGAAGGAAAAAGATATGTGATTGGACTGACTCATGAAGCAGCGTTGTCAAGCTCAAAATCGCTTGACATTTGTATGGGAAAGCTTTCATCGTTGTTCTATATATGGTGTGAGAAAGTATAGTTGAAGCATGACCAGTCGATACCGAGAACGACTACTGAATGCGTCTTTATCAATGATCTAACATGTGACTACCACACCACTCCTTGCAGGGGGCTAAAATCATGGAGGCTATTGCACCAACTGCCCCGATCTACCAGGCACATTTGCAGAGCTGTCGAGAGAATTCGACATGAAATCTCACTGACTGGAGTACAATTATTTTCAGTTCTGTGAGTTCAGCTTCAAGTTGAGACTCTATGACCAGCACAGACGTGTTAGGAGACGTCCAGGACAGCGGTGGGTATTCACTTGTTGTGTGTCAACCGCCATACAGCCCGACAGTCAAGAGTTATGGTGTGAGGGGCAATTTCATTTGATAGTTGGACTCCTTTGGTTGTTGTTAGGGAAGGTATTGCTAAGCGTACTTCTTGTGATTCTTTATTGGATAGTCAGGGATTTTACCTACCCCATCATGCGGTGATACGTAGTGACAAAACCACAAGCCGTCTTCGCATTGTGTTTGATGGTTCGGCTCACGAAGATGTACATTCATCATTGAACCAAAGTTTATATACAGGACCAAATTTGCACCCAAATATGTTAGAACTTCTCTTACGGTTCCGAAAAAATCCTGTAGCCTTTACAGCTCATGTAAAATCGGCTTTTCTTCAAATTGAATTGGACCTTCGTGATCGATATTTTACACGTTTCTTCTGGACTGATAATTGGAATAACAATCCCTACGTTCTAAATTTCACTAGAGTTCTTTTTGGACTTAGACCTAGTCCATACCTTCTCGCAGCAACTTTAAAACATCATTTTAGGAAGTACAAGGAACGATATCCTCATACATTTGACTTGCTAAATAGCTCCATTTATGTTGATGACTTCATTTGTGGTAGAAATGATGTTCCGGACGCTCTACGTACTACCTTGGAGTGCTTGCAAATATTCAGTGACGCGGGCATGTTGTTGCGCAAATGGAGAACTAATTCAAAACAACTTGATTTTTTATGGCAGCAAGAAGGTGTCGAAACAGAATTCTCTGAAACTAGTGCCACCGATCTTAAACCACCGAATAAGGTTTTAGGACTCGCTTGGGATTCAGAAAAGGATTTAATTTATTTCGATCCAAAGGATTTATTGAAATTTATGTCACGTAAAACAGAGTCTAAGAGATTTATTCTGAGTATGGTTGGTCGCATCTTCGACCCCATTGGAATTCTTGGCCCATTCGTTATCAAATTGAAATGTCTTCTTCAAGATCTTTGGACTCTGGGAGTAGACTGGGACTCTGAACTTTCCCCAAAGCTACTACACAAGTGGCAGCAGTGGAGTAGCGAAGCTGAGGGCTTGACTGAGATAAAAATACCACGGTACTATTTAGGTGACGTAGATCAAGAATTATCAAGTTTTGATATACATTGTTTCTAAGACGCGAGCAAGTCAGCCCATGGAACAATATTATACTTGCGATTTCGTTATTGCAAGTAACAAATCACAAGTATAATAGTGTGTGTGTGTGTGTGTGTGTGTGTGTGTTGTGTGTGTGTGTGTGTGTGTGTGTGTGTGTGTGTGTGTGTGTGTGTGTGTGTGTGTGTGTGTGTGTGTGTGTGTGTGTGTGTGTGTGTGTGTGTGTGTGTGTGTGTGTGTGTGTGTGTGTGTGTGTGTGTGTGTGTGTGTGTGTTCTTTTATTCGTATTTCTTGAATAAAACATTAAATTTCTATGATACTGTTAGCGTTTCATTTTCAGTGCATATATATCCCATTTACGGTATGTATATCATACGGGTAACTCCTTTTTGGTGCGTCGCTTTTTACGTTATGGAGTGTTTTTCAAGTCAGTATTCTTAGTTTGTAGACTGGCCCTTAGACTTTGCAATATGGCCCTTAGACGAAATCTGCACCAGACTCTTTACAACTTCCTGATTATTATTTGAAAGAAAAAAGTTATAATAAGGCTCATTTTTTTCTAATTTCTATTAATTTCAGAAAATTAGAAAATTATACTAAAATAATAGTTATAAAAAACGAACACTAAATTTAATTATCAAAGATATTTTTAAACCTTATTATGTTGATTTAACCTTTAAACCTTATGACTGATCTGTTTTTTTTTCCTATCATTTACAGAACTTTAAATATTTTTCTCGTTCTTTTCAATAAAATTTTAATATAGTAATAAAATCTTCATAGGTATTTTGAAGGAGTTTTCCCAAAAATTTTCGATTTTACGATAAAAATTAGAAACATGTAGAAAATTGTATTAAAATTGTAATAAAGATATTTCTGTTAATCGTTAAATGTTAAGTACATTTCAAACTCAGAAATAAAATATATAAGCAATACTTACTTTAAATATTTTTTAGTATAAATCGATGTGCAACTAAAATAAATTTATATCTATGAAAATATATACCTTTTATAATAAAATGAATAACAGGGAGTATTTTGTCGATTAAATTGCGCTTGTAAAAAGGCATATATTTCAAATTCATATATTCAAAGGCATATAAGTTCAGGTTGTTTCAAATGTTAATTCTTAGTTAAATTAAAGAATAAATAAATAGTAACAAAGAAAAATAATAGTCCAACAGCAGATATAGATAGAAAAATCGTTCCTTGTGTCCCTTTAGCATAATGGATAGCAAGTTGGGCTTCTAATCCAAAGGTTGTGGGTTTGAATCCCACCTGAGATGACCTAATTTTCGATAATGGACATTCTTTTTACCATACTATTTTATTGGAATAATTAAATTGAATTGATTAATAAATAGTAACAAACAAAAATAATAGTCCAACACCATATACAGAAAAGGAAAATGGAAAATTGCTAGGAAAATCACTTTTTATTTTGCCCCTTAATATTGTGATTCTGTCATATGTACATACATATTTTTCTAAATTGTAATTATTTAATTAAAAAGTAACTAAAATAAAAACTTTCTTTGTTGACCTAAGTAGGAATTGACTTTAAAAAAAAATTTATATTGCTTGTTTTTTTTTATCAATGTTACTTCTTTTCAATGCAATTCCAATTAGCATTTTTATAAGAAAAAAATTTAAAATAAATAAAAATTAATATTGTTTTCAAAGATTTTTAAAATAACTTGTTGAAAAAAAAGAATAATTACTTACCCTAAAATATTGTAAATATAATTATGCATAAATTTCAAAGAGTTTATTAATTCACTAAGTGAAAGAAAGTATTAGAATTAGTTATTAATCAGTGTAAAGAATGAGAAATCTAAGTTTGTACACTATTTCTTATTTTTTATAAAATGTCTGAGTTTTGATGTTAAGGCTTAGCATCGAACTAATTTGGCACTTCCTCAAATTTATTTCTGTACAAAAGTTTTGGAATGGAAGGGAAATAATATAACAGTACACAATATAACAGTAGTAGTATCTGTTAAAAAAAACACAGACGCCGCAATTTTTGAATAATAAATTTTGATTTGATTCTATCTTTGATCACAGTCTCCTATTTATATATAAAGTTAGAAAATACAGCAGTTTATACTTCAAAAAATACTATTTTAATGTGTGTTTTTATTCATCATATTCATGTAAGATAATTTTAATTTAAAAGAAATAAAACTATATTTTTTAATGCACATGCTATATAATTCAGAACAATTTATTTCCCATTTTACCCTGTTTTTATCAGCAGAAATGAGTAAGAACAAAAAAACTACAGTAATGACAATCTTTGGAGAAAACGAAAACGTTTGAGATGGTCACAATCAATTCAACCATATTTCTTTCCGAAATCCCCATGAATCAATTTTATCTTTCATAATATCGTAAAATCATTTTTCTCGAACTGTGAACATAGTCATCAAACCAAATAGCGCAGTCATGCGTTTGATGCTCTAAAAAACCTCTTAACAGTCCGCTTCCTGGTTCCAGCAGCGAAAAATTAAATGCTAGAGTTAGGAAACAACAACGATTTTACGTTTCGTTTCGAAACCGCTTTCTCAGTGGGCGACAACCGTCGTTAAAAATCTACTAATGATGATGGTCTGAACAAAATGGGGATCATGACCCATTTGGGACCGATGCTGGAACTCCAATTATAATTTCAAGCGCCGATCCAATGGTTTGACTTAAGCAAGTACAACATTTCCTTTCTAACGGTGTTTTGAAAGACGTTTACGGTGATGTTTTTTTTCCGTTTAACAGCAAGCTAGGGGAATAAAAAAATTAGAATAATGCTCTTGTAAAAGTTAAATATTGCAGAAATACTGCGAAATATTAGCCTATCATCATCGTAATCGCTGCTTCGTTTATATCACAAATAATCTTCGTTCTGAATATTTTTAATCGTTCTCTTAACTAAGTCCATTATTTCTATTATGCATTTACTTTTCATATCATTTTTAGTAATCTGCTAAAATTAATGTTTGTTTTTGAAATCTGCTTGTAATTTCTGTTACTTTTCGTCTTATAAATATAATATATACATGAACCTATAAATATATATCTATACATTGAAATATATAAAATTATTATATAAACACTACTTCTTAATGCGGCGTTTCTCAAACTGTGGGGCGCGTCCCCCTTAGGGAACGTGATAACTCTACGAGGGAGGCGTGACCATGCAGAAAAGTATAAAACAAAAGATTATTTTAAAAAATTACTAATTTACTGAAAGTAAACAAAATACATTCATAATAAAAAATAAAATACATATTTACATTGATATAATATACTTATAAATGCATCCATACACAATGTATTTGATAATTAATTTAACAATACTAAGTTAAGAACAAGTTTAATAATTACCAGTGACCCCATGGCCTTTCCATGCATAAAATTATATACAAAAATTAACACTTATCTTGATAATTTGTTCGATTTATAATTAATCCCTTAACTGCCGATTAAAAGTTATGCAATTCGCTCCCAATGCCACCGGACACATTGTCAAGGTCCTTTTATTGCATTCCAAAGACATCGGAATATTTTGTGGATAGCAGTGCACAAAAAAGATCGTACTTCGGAAAGACGTATATATACGTCCGGAGAAAATAACGCTTTGGCTGAGTGAAACGTTTATATACGCCGGTGGCACTTAAGAGGTTTAAGTCGTATTCTAGCTTTAGCATCAAAGTATAGTATAAATGAATTCAATACATTGTTATTGTATGGAAGAGGATGGGGGCGCGATGAAAATTATGGTTGAATATTGGGTCGCAAATATTGAAAGTTTGAGAAACACTGCCTTAATACCATAATTTATAGAAGGAGTAAGTAAACCTTACGGGGTGTAAGAAAAATTAAGAATTCACTCTCCAAATATTGCGAAGCTATCGGACATAAAAATGGCAACAATATGAAATCTTAGGAAGTATAACGTGCTTCTTGAAGAACACATTAATTCAGTAGTGAAATGTTTATAATAAAATAAAAATATTTATATTTCTACACAAAGCAGTATAAATTTTATCAGATAAATGTAGTATTTTGTTTGAAAACTTAAAGGAAATAGTTACCTGTATAATTATTTAATAAACAAATCATTGCTAGCTGTCCAGGCTGAAATAATTTATACATGTGATGCTTGGTCTTTAAAAATTCTATCTTAATAATACTTTGTACTTCGTGATGAACACAAACTGGATCAGGAAACGTTTATTAAGGGGAAAATTTGAGCTTTCCCCCCCCCCTCTTTGCTAGATCATTTCAAGTGTTATAAAACTAATTATTGCACATTACATTTGCATACCAATTATTGAACCAAAGGTGTCTCTGTGTGTGTGGTGTGGTCCTGAGATTAAATTATGATATAGTTTTTATTCAGAACCTTGTATATCAGAAATTTATTTTTGAATCTGAGAGCTCCTTAATCTCAAAGATTTCTAACAAATATAATTGGCATGTTTCTAACCCGTTGGTGTGGTGTGTTAGTTAGGAGAGGGGTTTTCCAGCATAGGTGTCATCTTCGTCATTTGACCATGGTTCAAATTTACGAGGTCCGTCGCTAAAAGCACTCGTGTAGCTGAACAGTGTGACTTTAATCTTCACTCACTCATGTTTCTAATGACTTCAAAATGTTTATTGTATATATCAACTTAAAGTATCACTGTTTTATTCAATGAGTAAAAAAATCGTTCGTTTCATGCTGAGTTGCTACAAACTTATAATAAGTAAATTACTTTATCCGTTTGTACACTAATCATAAATTTAAATAAATATTTGTATGGTATGTTATGTGTGACCACTGTATGTATTTAAAATTAGTACAAAAATGAAAATAGTTTAGCATTGTGACGTTTTCGCATCTCACATTTGAAAAATCATTTTCTTTTTGTGAATAGGATAACCCCGTTCCTATACACACGTGCACCCTTAAATATTGCAGGATCCTGTGTTCTGTCATCGCCCCGGCAACCTTTGACCGTGAGAAAACCCCATTCCGCTCACGAACCGGATGTAATTCGAGGTGTCAGAAAGAGACCCTCCCCCCCCCCCGGAAGAGGGCAGAGAAGGAGTCCGTTGGAAAGCACTGAAGAGAACGGTGCGCTGCCTCCTCCCTCACAAGTGCCATATTCTGAACTCCAATGAGAAAAAACAATACTTTAAAATTTTCAATATAAATGTAGATTCTGTAATTAATAGCTGTAGCAAATAAACCAAATATTTAAATTCCTAACTCTCAAGCTACCATTAATTTTCTCAAACGCCTCAGCGTTGTTAAAAAAATGGAGGCACTCAACTTATTATCAATACTAAGCATATTGAGGATCTTTTATTAATATTAAGTATACTGATAATAAATTCTAAGCCTCCCCATATAAGAAATCCTTTAAATTCACTCTAAATTTACATTATTTAATTAATATTCTGTCATTTATATTATTTTCTCTCTCAGTAAAAATTCGTGCCTTTCACTATTAGAAAAGAACAATTTTAAGACGGAATAAATGAATTCTGTTCGGAATGTAATGTTCTTTTAAGCTTGGTGTTTCTTAAAACATTAAAAAAAATATTGGCTTTAACTGTTTTGTTTTTGTTACGAATTTAAAATCAAATCACTTAGAATGAAGCATGGCTTTTTAATAACCTTATGCCAATTTCCAATCATTAGTCACATTTCAATCATTCAACTTCTCAGAAGGAGAGTAAAATCGTTCAAGCTCATCGTAACGTGAACATAAAACTGATAGTATTAATACTAAATAATGGAAATTTATTTTATGTTATAACTTTTTCCGAATAAATCGAAGAGAAGAAATTTCAAATCACAAAGTGAAAAAATTTCAAAGGCTCTGGTGGGAAAATTTATATTCTTGAACAGTTTTTACATCAACTTTCCCAAACAAACGTAATATCCATTAAAGGATGCGTGATTTGTTGAACCATGAAAAATTTATCGAGCTGAAAAAACTTTATACATTCAAACTGATTTAATATCTGAAATGGGAATTGCGCTTTGAGGGATCATTTCATACACTCGTAATCACTTTCATTTACAGACAGGAAATTAAAGTAATATATTTGCGTATAACCATTCATATAGAATAGAAAATAGTGCATAGTCAACGAAAAAATTGTTTTTAATATTAATTAATTTCTTACCTGTGAACATATTTTAACAATCAAAATGCACATTATTGAATACTAACAACTCTTTCAAAACGTAAGAAATTCTCTCAATACTCATTAAAATTTAGTACTAGTTGTTTTTCATGAAATATTAACTCCAGACTGTACGAGTTAAGAGAACATTCTTTTTTAAGAAATATGTTTGATCATGCGCATTACACTATTTTTAATTTAAAAAGGACTTAATTGTTTTGGAATTTCTTTAACTCTTTATGAGGTCAGGAGAAGTAAATTTATCAATCTATTCTGTGCATCATTTTCCTCCATTTAATGTACAACTCCTTTTGCATATCACTAACCTATATACATTTACAAAATATATTTCACGCATTTTTGGTATTTACTATATGCTGATCTTGTTTTTATAAATTTCGCGGGGAAAGTAATCTTTATATATAAATTTTTAATTTCAACATCATAGATGAATACATATTTTATCTATTTTGCAATTTATTTTTTCATATTGCACTATTTCTTAAACATGTTATAAATTTCATGTAGAGACATATATAACAAGAACTAAAAACCATAAAGTGTCCTATCTTTCAATAAACAAATGTAAAAATATTTTTCACAAAAATGTAGTTTTAAAACTCCAATCAATTTTATCTAATAAGCTAAATAAATTAATCTCAGTCTCAAAAATATTTTAACATACCATTACTAAAAAAATACCTTTGAAGAGTTAAATTTTACTATGGAGCAGAAAATTTTAAGTTAATAATTTATATGATTTAAATTAAAGAGTGGTTAAGTAAATTTTAAAAATCTAACAAAACAAATTGGATGCCGAATTCCTATATCTTTATGAAGGACTTCGATCATTCTACCTAAACTTGGTTGAAAATGTTTAGATGAAACCCTAGTTAAATTTAACAGTACGAAAAAAATAGTTACAGAATAAATATTTCGTAAAAGTTTTTGTATATAATCGGAAGTATATACATGTGATTGTAAATGAATAAAAATAGGTTTTTTGAATGAAAAAAACAAAATCAATACATCAAATAATCTTATTACTTTTAAAAGTGAATTGATAATATTGAATGGAATTCATTGAAAAACCTACTGTTTGAGTTTTTTGATTATATAAAACAGAAAAAATAATTAATTTTAAATTAACTCCCCAAGCATTCTAATAGAAAATTCATTAATTACAAATTCCTTTATTACTAAAATGCACTGAAAGAAAGGAATACCAATGTGAATCTTCTTTTTAAATTTCATAAACTGAATTATTCTGTTTGAAAATAGCTGGATTATTAATTCCTTTGATCCCAGCCACACAAAACAAAACTCGGATGTTATAAATAAGTTCCACCAAACTGAAATAAATAAAATCTTTACTATTTAAAGAATCACATTCTTCCAACAGTGCCTTTATCTTAAAATCAGCAGGGCGTGAAACTCCAAAAGAAGAAGAAAAAAGGGCCAAATGACCTAGCAGACGACCTTTATCTTTTTCAGGCTTATGGACTCAGTCTGTCCATTAACCAACAACACATCAAGTTCATTAACCAGTTGAGAAGATAAAGAATATTCTTATTTAAATAGCCTTCAAGAGACAATAAAAGACTTAACCTAGGGAACCGCAGTACATATTATCTGTTATATTTTGAACTATCCCATTGATTTCCAGTCAAAAGAAATACAGTTTGGATCCATTGATGCATTTGAGACCTTAACAATGCGAAGGGTAAAACTAAGGCGATCTTAAAATCCCTTGAAAAGCCATGGTAAGAAATAGAAAGCGTTGTAGAAAGTAAAAATAAGTTTCCCTGTTTGGGAGATTAGCTGAGGTTAACTTGTTAGTTGATGTTATGAAAGAGATCATTTCATTTTTGTAGGAGGAAGGATTTTGGATCTTTATTCTCTGATCTTTGTAGACTATGGTTTTTAAAGGTGTCTTGCTAATACAAAAATCTAAGAGATAAGTTTTTTTTGTTCTGTGAGCGAGACATGTAAAAATAAAACGGTATGATAATATCGAAAAATATGATCTTTTCTTCCTAAAAAAATTCATCAATATTAAAAAAATAATCTTTAAGGTAAAATATGATTTTTAGTCGAATACATAATTTATTAAAAGATATCGTATTTCTTACAACAAAAAAGCGTAGCATTTAGTTTGATTCGGATTCATGCATTTTTGTGTGAGAGTCTTTTTTGAAACTTATACATAAAATTTTTGGTGATATTTAAAAACTTCGTAAAGAATAGAAAAACAGAGAAACATTTTAATAGAAAATCGATCTTTTACATTTCACTAAATTTCCTTGTAAAGAATTGATGAATATGAAAAAAAGAACAGTTAAATGAAATGGAAGCGATAAATATATTCTTCTAATATCGAATTCAATTATAAAAACAAATGCAATTTATTTTGATAATAACAGTCAGATTTTTTTAAGCATGGTTGACTTTTCTAATCCATCCCTCATTTCAAAAATATTTATTTGTCATTTTTTAATAACCGAAAAAAATCGCTTTATACATCAAAATTATACGAATCAATATTTTTAATATTGATCCTTATATATTATATTCTTATATTTATATTTATACTATTTTATATTGATAACTTTTTGAAAAGAAAATATTCTTTTTGAAATACAAGACGAATTACTTTACAATAAATACCAAGATTCATAATGCTGAATAAAAAGAAAAGTTCATGCAGGACCATTTCCCTCCTGTGAAGATCATTTCCATCTTTTGCAAATATTAAATAAGAAATCTGAGTATATGTATATGACTTTATTCTAAATCCATTGTATTCAACGATTAATAACCATAATATGTCTGCATGGGATAGATATTTTTCTTACATACAATTAATAGCCCATCAATTAATCTGAGAGTGTCCGTATATTTACATAGCAAATATTTACCTAAATTATTAGCCATTGATTTCGATGTATATATATACATATATGTTGGCTTTGCTGTAATTCATATTTTTTTACTTCAAAAGTACACCTACAATATTTATAAAAAAAATTTGATAACTTTTTATATTAGTCTATTGCTTTTCTCCGTTATGAATTCAAAAGTTAATAGTTATAATTTTATTTGATCATTTCTTATTTATTCGAGAAATAAGACAGATATAAAAGGGCATTTTGAAATTATTTAATCTAAAAATTAACATTTAATCTATAATTTTAAACTAATTTTAATTTTTAATTCTAATTTTAAATTAACTTTTAACTTTTAGTTTTAATTTTAAATTAACTTTTGATTTTTAATCTTAATTTTAAATTAACTTTTAATTTTTAATCTTAATTTTAAATAAGCTTCTAATTTTTAATTTTAATTTTTAATTTGAACTTCTTAATTTTTATTTATTTAACATAATGATAACTTTTATCATTATGTTCAAATGACTTCAAATTTATTATAGAAACAAGTAAAACGCGGCAAATTTTGTATATTTTTAAATAATCACAATTTCAATATATATATAAACCATTAGCAAATATATTTTAGTATAATTTCTTTTATGACTTTTAACTTCTATACTATATCTTTTCTTCAAAGCACAATTACACTGTTAAGTGTGTGTAATTGAAAAATTCATTTGAGTATAATATTATTTCATGCATAGATAAGAACGCTTTAAACCAAGAAATATATTATGTTACTATGGAATTTATAATAATAATAATTCATAACGCTTTTCTAACTTTACGACTAGAGACATATTTCTCTTTTGGGAAAAATGTTTTGGGAAATATTTTTCTTTTAAATGCAAACAAATGATCCAAAAAATTATCATTTTTACAAAAGAAAAATATTTCTCTTTAGCTGTTTTATACTCAGTAAGTTGTGTGTAGCTTCACATTTTAGTTTGGGGATCCAAAAAATTGGCAAAAATTTATTAATCAAGCATTTTTTAAATTTGATTATTTTATATCAGTCTGCCTTGACTGTCAATCCATGTCCAAATCTTTTCTTTGCATATATTTTCGACGCATTAAACATTATGATAAATCATTATCAAAAACAATGTTTCCCAAAACAATTAAAGTAATATTCATTTAATGAGATATAATGCATTTTTCCCGTAAATAATATTACTTAAAACAGAAAAGTTAAAAATCTAGAGTTGAACTAATTTAACATTTATGACAAAAAAAAACCATTTATTAAAAATCTTAGTTATATAAAATCTAATATTAAGAACTCACTGAATAATGATTAATTATCAAATTTTTACATATATTTGGATAAGTGTAAAAATTTGTTCAAAATTATATATATGCAGCTTGGATTTCTTAATTTATCATTTTTTAAAAGATAACTGTTAAATATGTTGATAACAACATAGAATTCCAAACACAAACTTTTGTAAAGTATATACGATTATTTGTGAAATATAAGTGATATATATAACATTTGCAGGGCTAAAAATAAATCTAAATGCATTTCTGGAAAAAAAGGTGATGAATATGTAAAAGGTACTTTATCAAGAGTCAAAAGTACCGTAAACATGGTTTGTGTACATACTTTTGATTTCAAGTGGAAGCAAAAAAGGAGAATAAAAAAATGTCACGGTCGCGTGAGATTTTCGTGACAACCAATTTCATTTATTTAGCACTTTACGGTGATAGAGTTTTGAATGAAAACACGCGAGGATTCCCAGTTATGGTCAGTAAGAATTAAATGGGGATCCGTAGAATTCTTTTAACTGCCACCAGTGGCGAAACTCTTAACGAGTAAACATAAATTACTCTCAATATTAAGATAGGTTCAAAATTTGATTAGCATAAAAATGTGAGAAAAATTGGGGTTACAATAATTACGTATGAATTTTTGAAATTTAGATAAATCGAATCATAATAGTTCCTGCTAATCAGAATTTTTCTTACATATTCTAATTTTATACAGATCATTCAGACTCATAAAATATCGTGAATTCTTGGAGTCAGATATAAGGAGTTCAAATTTCCCCAATTATAACAAGTATATTTATGCCTAGATTTGAATTTCAATTGAATAAAGCTGTAACTTTCAATGCTAATCTTAACTAAAACTTAATTTATTAAGAATTTTATTATCAAATCAAAATTTTTAAAACATAAATTCAATATTTATAAAGATTTTACGTTATGAGAATCTTCCTAAATCTTTTTCATGTGTTTAAGATCTTTCCATTATTTCCATGAATCGAACATTTCTAAGAGCAAAATGAAGCAATAAGAAATAAATTACTGTTACAATGATGTCGCAGAGTAATAGAAATGAACTCTCTGGTTGTCTCCAAACACGTCTACCCTAATTTTCAAAATATAGTTGTAAATTAAGTCATCACTACGGACTGCGAATTCAAATGTGCTATGTCAACCTGCTGAAATACATCTGCAGACGTCCAAGACTGCGTAGAGTTATTAATATCCAAAGACACACAGGCCCCCAATAGAACGCTTTGACATGGAGTGCAGTTTTCTATCAATCATTGTTTTTTGTACCTCTGAATGTTCCGTAAACGGAATCCTGAGACTTACTACGTTCCTTTTGCTCCACTCAGAGTTTGTTTTTCAAAATAATGCCAGCATGCGGCACACCTCACCATCGATTTTTTTCAAGTTTGCTGAAAATCTGAATATTTTTTGCCAGCAATGTTGCTTGATTCATACCTCACACTACACATTTTGAATCTGATGAGAAAAACAAACAACAGTCCCAGAATATTAGTAATTCCCAGAATATCTCCAATTGGAGACAATTTGTTAAGAAATCCAGCTGGACACCATCCGATAATTTTATCTCTTATACCAGTGGCTCCCAAAATGGTCCCTACGGACCCCCAGGAATCCCCAATATCATTCAAGGGGCCGTGGAGAATTAAAATTGATTTTGGAATGTTACATAAATACTAATTGTTACGAAAGATGAAACGCTATTTACTGAATTAAAGAGATTTTTCGATGTTATACCCTTGACTAATATCATTTCTGTTGCTACTGACAGTGTTCCAGTAATGGTAGGAAGATACCGAGGCTTTTTGACCTTCTTAAAATAAGCTGTACCGAATGTATTTTCACTATATTGAGTCGTTCATCAACATCATTTAGTCACAAAAAATCTTAGGGAACGTTTGCTTGTGGAATACTAGATCATGTCATTTGAACAGCTAATTAAATCAATAAAAACACCCCCAGTGGAAAATTATTTGCTCAACTTTGTAAGAAAAATGACGAGGACTATAATTGTTTACTCCTTTCACGCAGAAGTACGTTGGTTATCTAAAAGTGCATGTTTAAATTAATTTTATACGCTCTTTGATTCAGCGTTGGAATTACTGGAAAGTAACAGACAACGATTTGCGCGCGACACAATTTAACCAACTCAAAAAATGATACAGTATAACTGATTTATTTGCCAAATTTAAAGCAACTAATTTGAAATTACAAGGTGATCAAGTAAATTTAATCAAAACTAAAAGCGTAATATCTGCGTTTGTTGCAAAACTTTGAGAATGTTTTCAGTTTTGAAGTCTTTCAATTTTTCAAAATAGAGGTGAATATTTGCTTGCTTAGTGTCAATACCTAATGGCTCTTCTTGCAGACCTGAACCAAAGATTTGATGACATTCTTCACGGATATTCCCGACTGGATGTTGAACCTTTTTGCGCGTGGACAAACTCAGATCCCAAACACGAATAAATCCATTTTAATACATTTGCAGCTTATTGTAATATCAACAAACAAGGAGCTTAAACTAATGTTTGAACACAAGGATACCACAAATTCTGAATACTAAAACAGATCTCAATTTTACAACCTGCATTATGAATACAGAAGAGTTGTTGACTGCTTTCCCGTCTTCCTATTTGGTAGAATGGGATTCAGTGTCAAATAAACAACATCACAAAAAAGAAAGAACGAACAGAAAAAAAAACTGACTAGAAATCAGTGCTCTTGAGGATTTGCGGTTGCAACTCACAAACATTGAGCAGACATAAACACATACTCATAAAATCTCTCTCTCTCTCTCTCTCTCGCGCGCGCGCTCTGTCATCATGTTTACCCAAGTCATTATTTTTTTTTAAATTTTACTTTAAACATAAGTTATAATTTCAATAAATACTTCTTCATCAAAATGTTTTTCTAATTTTTAATTTTTATACTATGCATTTATGTAGCTTTTTCACTTGGGGGTTTGCGGGCAAGTTTTCGCTATAAAAAGAGGTATTTTTGGTCAAAATGTTTGGGAACCACTGATCTATACTATTCAGATCTAAGACTTACATTCTCCCTTAGTAATGATCTAACACATTCCTCCAGTTATTAATAATTCCAGTAAGCTGAAGAATAAGTCCTCTTGTTATTCTGATATTGCACAAGTTTTTTTTTCTACACATGTTCATTTCATCCCCTCCCTCATTTTTTATATCTCATTTAGACTACTCCTTCTTGTACGTCAATTTTTATGCTGTATAATGTGTATATGTATGTATAGATAATTACTTACATGTATAATTATACAAAAATGTGTTCGTTTGTCTCATAACATAAGGAAACAGTAAAATAGAACACACATTTGAATAAAACGTCAGTAAGTAACATTTGTGTATATTACTTTCTATATTTTCATTCAACTATTTCGTTCTGACCTCCTGAACCTGTAGTTGGATGTTAGAGAAATTCTTGAGATGTTGAAATGCATGTTAATTAATATGTATTAATACGAATAATATTACACATATTTATTAATACAAGTATAATTATCAGAAAAGACTATGTGCAAAAAATACTACTTAGATTATTATGTAGTATATATTGTCATTGTTTTTTTTTAAAAAAAGATTAAGCTTATTTTTTAAAAAACTATATTTAAAAACCCATAAAACTTATTTTAATATCCATATATGGTACTGATTTTATTTTCTTTCAAATATTATGTTATGAAAAATATAACTGATTCAAAAATTATAAACACCATATGATACTTACGTTCTTATATTTGTCACAATATTTAGTTCGGTTTCATTTCCATTTCTTAATCGTATAAATCATAGAAGTCCTTTATAAAAATTCTTCAGTTCTTAAGGTGCCAAAATTTTGAAATATATAACCCGATGTTTTTTGTATGCGTCTTATTTCAACTTTATATTTTCATGAAAAAATACAAAATTTGTCTTTACTTTTCAATATTTTAAATTTCGTAACTAAATGAATAAGCAACAATGGAAAGTATGACTCAAAAAATTCACTAGTTTCTGGAAAACAAAAGTATTCCTGAAATTGCAGAAATACGGACATTTTTTCCCCTTTCCAGAAAGATGAATCACAATAGCAAAGTTGAAATAAAATTTTAAAAGTAGAAAAAGCCATGTGTCACGTTATCATACAATAATATAAATTTTTACATCCTAAAGTCACATCTAACATTCAATTCGTGGTTCTAGATTTGAAAAAAAAATTCAGAACTTCGTGTTTCGTGTTCTAAAATTTCAAAACAAATACTTTTGTAAGGAAATACTTTAGCAACCACATGCAGTATCTTGATAAGGATCTCGATGTGTTATCGGCTTTGAATTATTTTCTTGCTAAACTGTGCTTTCAAACATCAGAAAACATTTTGAATTATATTTTCATCGAATGTGCTTCCCTAATTCCCATGCCGTAAAATCCGGCGTATAACTCGCACCTATACTTTCAAGCTGATTTTTTTAAGTTTTAGGTATATTCGCCGTATAATGCGCACCCCCTTTTTTACGAAGGAATCTGAAATATTAGTATGCATTGCTCTTATGTTTTGAAGTCATTTTTTCGAAGTATTATCCCAGATTTTTGAAAAAAATATAGTATACTTCTAGACATACAACTCTTTTAGTTCGTAAGGCAAGTAATTTCTTTTAAATAAACAGTATTCCGATGCATGTAGAAGTAAAAAAAAATTTTAATGCTCTTCTGTTTTATTTTAAAGCTGTCGTTTTATACGCGCACCCTTAAGTTTAAATTTCATTTTTTGTGTTAAAAGTGCGAGTTATCCGTCGGATTTTATGGTAATACATTATTTTTTAAATAGAAATATATTACATAAAATATTTTTATAGGCTATTTATTTTATGTACGGGATATGCTTTCAAATTTACTCTGGAATTATAATTTTCAAAAGTAAAACGAAAAGCGTGACACTTGTCGGAAAAAATGATGATATTACTAACACTACAAAATATACAAATTTATTCCTTTCATACTGGTATACAACGAATTCATACCAACAGAAAATATTTGAAAACTATCAGATTGTAATTGATTTTTAACATTGTTCTTAGAAGCTATTCGAGGGGTATTGACGATAGATCTCGTAGTATTGAACCTCGATCAAGTGACGAGGGTAACATTTGAGCTGATAACCCACTCTCCAAACCTCCATATCATATTGAAGTGAAGATCTTATGCTTCAACAGATTGTATGTGCGTCAGCCGTTCTACACATAGGGTTTAGAGGCACAAGGACTCAAGACCTAGGACAAAAAGTCCGAGCTCTACTCCGTGGTCATGAACAATGACTTTAAAAACTCACAGGACAAAATCAACAGTTTCCCTTGAACACTTAGTAACACTAAAAGAAAGTCTAAAATAATTTGAAAGATTCCCAACTTAAAGAAACAACCTATTCAGATTCATCAAAAACTTTAAAAATCAAAAGGTATCTCTTAAATTTATTTAAATGGACTATTTTTATTTTTCTATACATGGTTGAACAAAATCATATTTTTGGTGCTTTATTATTTTCAGCATTTTATGATTTTCTAAAAGAAATCCCTTATAATTTAAAAAAATTTAATGTGTGTTTTAGGAATTTTAGAAAATTTAATATTTTCAAGAAAATGTTGTATTTTACTTCTAATTTATTTAATAACATCATAAAAAAATTAATTACTTGGCATGTATACAAAAATGGTTAAGTTGCACAGTTAGTAATTCACAATTCCCACACACACACATGTTAAATTATTCCAAGCAACAGATTTAGCTTTCAAATCAATGCAGTGGATTTTTGTTTTAAATTTTAATTATTTTTAAAATAATAAAAAATATTTATAAAATACTTTTAAATTAATTTAAATTGTTTGATTTTTAAACTAAATAATAATATATGACTCAGCTTCATAACTTTTGTTTATTAAAACTGTCTCACAAATTTTTTCTTTCTTTCTTTCTTTTTGCGTATATTTATTTTTAAAAATATTAAATTATTTTGGTTGCTACAACTATATAACTTAAATATTTCTTTGAAATATATCTTAAAATAGGTTTAATATATACCAAAAAGTAAATTTAATACATATTAATAATTATGCTCAATATATGTTAGTAAATATGTTTAAAACACTTTATATTTTTAAATATGCTGTGTGTATTTGAAGGATTTTTTTTTTTTTTTAAAAAATTCTTAACTGCATCTTTGTTCTCAAATGTCATAACATATTCATATCGTAACAAAAATCTCACCTAAAAATTATTTTTTTAAAATTTTAACATTTCTTTCTTATTTTAAAAATAATTTTTTTCATCTAAATTAATAAAAGTAGTTTTTCTTAAGATTAGAATTTTTAACGACTTTTTGTTTAAAGAGTGTGTGATTGTTAAAGAACGTATGATTTTCCTTTTTTCTCCTTTTCTCTTTCTCTAGTTTGGTTTTCTATTTTGTAATTGACATTGAAGCTCTTCTACATCCAGAAGGTTATTTTTATTTATTCTGAAAATCTAAAAAGAAAACAAGAAAGGAGAAAATTTTATTTACTATGTCTAGCAGAGCTCTAAAAAAATACATATTAAAAATCAAAAGAATAACAAAAATCACCCCTCTTGCATTTTTACGTAATAAATAAGTTTTTCCGCAGACTTGAAAAAAGTATAAGTTTCATGCTCATTTCACGCATGAAAATGGAGAAGTGGTTTCAAAATAATGCTAGATAGGATAATTTTTGAAAAATATTCTTTTTTGTTATTATTTAAGATACTTTTTCTATTGTATCCATTATCTATTACACAAATCCATGACTTTTTCCTCGTGCTTCGTCATTTTTCACACTAAAACATGACAATTAGTTGTGCAAATGTTAAACTGATCAAAAATACTTCCTTTGTATTCACGCTACAGTGATTGCCCTTCAGTTTTGCAAACATAAGTAGAGTACTTTGCTAATTTATCACTAATTGTCACATTTTAAAAACAGTGATTACTTGTCAAAATAGAAAATGCTCACAGAAATAATAACTTGAAATTTCATTAGCTTAATATTTTACCTGGATACAATTCGAATCCAGAATTTTCTCTTCTTCCCCTAGGTTCCCCAACTCTTCGGTCGCTTGTGGATTTGCATGCGCAGAATTAAGACAGTTTAAGGTATCCGACAACCCTAAAATTTTGAATTTTGACAAAAATTGATAAAAACGAATAAATTACAAAAATGAATAACATAGCAACACATCAGAATTGAAAATTTGTTCATAACCTTTTGGTAAAAAATGGGCCCCATTTATGTTATTTTTTGTAAATTTTTACCTATTTTTTCGCACATTTTAGTAATAATAATTTCTTTTTCTCTTCTTAACTGTATCAAATTTTTCTTAAAATGTACTAAACAAATCTAAAAACAACAAAAAAATATCTCTAATTCCCTTTTTTTTTAAAAAAAAAGTTGTCGCATAATAGAATCAACTCCTTTAACTTACGTGTCAATTTACTGTCAATTTTAGGAAGAGGTCAACTTAATTAATATAACCTCAATATTAATAATAAATCTTAAAGTACTTAACTTTGATTTTCCGCAGCACTGACAATCTTTCTCCGTGGAGAGATCTCGGTTCTCCTTACTAAAACTCCACAATGGCTTTAACTATTGCAACTCTAATTTCAGTATCAGCCTGACATTCATCGATCTCTCTTTCTCACTTTGCTTAATTTTAAATAGCAACAACTCACATTTGCACAAATCACGATTCCTCCGTGGAAGGCAATTTTATAATCATGCAACAGTTAAGAAAACTTTTTCCCTAGAGCAAACTCTGGGTATTACCCCCCAAGAGAAGCATGATAACCCGACGAGAAGGGGGCATGAGCATATTGAAAAGTTCAAAATAAAAAAGATTATTTAAAAAATTATTAATTTATTAAAAGTAAACAAACAAAATACATTCTGGCATAATAAAACAAATTACACATTTACACTGATATAATACATTTATAATTGTTTCAGTACTGCACAATGTATTTTATAATTAATTTAATAACACTAAGTTAAGAACAAGTTTAATAATTACCAATGACCCCATGGGGTAATCATATATAAAATTATTTACAAAAGTTAACACTTATCTTGATAATTTGTACGGTTTATAAATAATCCCTAAACTGTTGATTAAAAGTTATGCGATTCGCTCTCCGAGCCTCCGTTTTCCACGTAGCAGCGTGTATAGGATGTATTGGGGGGGGGGAATAATTTAGGAAATCCTGTAATATAAGTAAATCCTTCGCAAACACTGTTAAGGTCCTTTTATTGCATTCCAAAGCCTTCGGAATAGTTTTATGAAGAACAGGGATCAGAAAATATTGTACTTCGGTAAGACGTGTATATATACGTCAGGGACATTTAATGCGCTAGACCAGGGTTTGGCAACCTGTGGCTCGCGAGCCACTTGCGGCTCTTTAGATGTGAAGCGCTGCGGCTCTTTAGTTCCATACGCAAATATTATTTATTTTATCAAAAAAAACATTTAAAAATCGTTCTGAATTGATTAATGAGGATTAGGCACCGTTTCTACCTCTCAGCCACTTGTGCTCGCTTTTCACTGCACCCCTCCCCTGTGACACCCGTAGTCACGGTAGTCAGTTCGTCCGAAGCTTCGAGTGATGCTGTCGTCGGATGTTTCTATATAGGTTTTCATTCGCTTTCGACGCAAGGCAATTTGGCGTCTTCACCAGTGCTTTAGCTGTGATGCATAGTTTGTTGTTTCAAGTAGAAGAGTTAGAAGTTCAATAACAACTGATGGAGCCAGAAGTATGATAAGAAAAAAATCAAGAGGCAACAACAATTCTTCAGAGCAAAATAAAGAAACGAAATTCTTACGTTTCACTGCATAATACACCAAGAAGCGCTTTGTGTCCAAACATTTCCGGCCGAAATAGTTGAGGTCTGGTAATCAAGATTGTTAACAGCATCTTGTCAAAAGCACTCTACCATCGTCAGTTTAAAGAATTCTTAAATGAAATGGAGACTCAGTATTCTGACCTCCTTCTTCACAATAAAGTGCGATGGCTTTCCAAGGGTAAGGTGTTGAAACGTTTTGTTTTGTGCTTGAATGAAATAAATACATTCGTCAATGAAAAAGGCATCAATCACCCTGAATTAGAGAACGACAAATGGTGCGACAAATATTTTACTTTATGGTGGATATCACAGCAAAATTAAATGAGCTGAATCTAAAACTGCAATGAAAGAGAAACCCGGCCTATGTTTTGGTAAAAGAATTGTGGTTTGTTTCGAAAAAAAATTAATTCTTTTTAAGAAGATATTCAGGGTGGTAAATTACTTCATTTACAACATACATTGCTTTAACATACATTGCTCAAATGTATGTTATTGTTTTTTTTTATTTTTAAGTGCAAGTTATATTGTTTAGTAAAGTTTAAATTTTCTACTTGAATAACCATGCAAATCCATCGCTCCCATTGGATTTGTTTGCTCAATTGTTTGTTATTGTACAAGCTAGTGTTGTAAGTAAATTTTTAATTGTTTTTTAGTTTTTACTTAAATAATAAGTAATTATCTAATAATGCCATATATATAATATCTAATTTGTTGTGAAAAACATTACTTATATATGAATAAATAGATATTTTTTCTTATAAATAAATAGATTAGTTTTTTTTTATCAAAAATTTTTATTTATGCTAGTACTATTTATTGTTGGCAAAAAAGAAAAAAAAAATTGTGGCTCTTTAAAAATTTTGAAATTTTGTAAATTGTAATTTTTGACTCTTCCGACTCAAAAGGTTGCCGACCCCTGCGCTAGACGTATATATATACCGATGGCCCTTAAGAGGTTAACATCGTATTGTAGCTTTAGCGTCAAAGTATAGCAGTACTAAATTTAATGCATTGTTATTTGTATGGAGGGGGGCTAGGAAAATTATGAATGAATATTGCTTCGCAAATACTGAAAGTTTGAGAAGCACTGCCCTAGAGGATTAGTAGGAATTGCAGATAGGACTCGTACCGTTCTCAGAGCTATTATAGTATACATCCAGATCTCATCTTTTCTTTATTATTTTGTCTTAAAGTCATTCTTACATCGTCATGAACTTGTTTCACAACTTAGTGTGCTTTTAAAATGGTATTGATAGAGTTTGCTTGTTATTTTCAGTTCAGTTTTAAGTGATAATTACTTTTTATTTTATTTTCAATATCAAAAAAAAGAACATGCTTCATCAAGAAAAAGTGAAATAATTTATGTCATTCTTAAGATAAAAAGATTTTTTTTTTCTAATTTTCCAATTATTAAACATTTTCAAAATTATGACTCGTGTGTGGGGATGAGTGTTTGAGGTGATTTTATTGAAGAAAATATAATAAAATTATATTACTTTGCGTTATATATTACTTAAGAATTATATTAGTTTAAGTTTAAAAATCATTTTATTACATGATATTCAATACGCTTTTTTTTCAGTTGTATATGAAAATTACTTCAAAGAAATATAATTTTTTTTTCATGTACTTGAGCTTCTTTTGGGAAGGTATTGTATTATTTTATAAAAATGCGATTTGCTAAAGCAGATTAATATTCGCTGACTAAAACATTTATGTCTTGAATTAAATTGTCTTATTTTTAGTAATACCGAAATTCTGCCGATAACTACTGAAATAAAGAGAGAAATTATTAAGTAAAATTTTAGAAAATTAATGTGACTCCCCATCTTGAATCATTTAATATAAATTATCTAAATTATTATAAATTATTATATTCTATCTTAAAAAGTTCTCACATTGTATGAATAACAAATACTTCCTATACCGAACACGACAGAATTATAGAATCGACATAAATATTCTCTCAAGATCTGTAAAAATGTACATGTTAAAAAATTTCGCATGGTTTTTCCCCTATTCTTAAATGTAAAAGAATTTCTTGGCATTTCCTTTTTATAACATTCACAGAATTCATTATTGTTGATTCTAGTAAATAACTCAGGTTATATATGGAAGCTTTCCATCATGTATATAAAATAAAGGGTTGAAATTCGCTTACGCTTTTTATTTGGATATAATTTTCTATGTAACGAAAAGATATTTTATTTTTGGAAAATCTCCAAAATATCTCAAACTATTAATATTAAAAATTGCATTTTTAAAGAAATTTTTCTTTTTTTTTTAATTTAAAAAAAATGATAATGCTAAAAAAAATTTTTCTTTTCATTTTTAAAAAATGAAACACATAGCCAAATAACGATGAAAAAAATTATTATAATGTGAGTTGAATACCTAATTGTACTTTTACTGAACTATGTAAAATACATTATTCATAAATAAATTAATCATTGATTTCCAATTATTAGCTTTTTTTTTTTTTTTTTTTGCTGATAAAACAAAACAAATTATTGAAATAAGGTTTAAATGGTACCCATTTTATTTTTACTAATTTGAAGCAAAGTTACAGTTTAATTCTATTTAATGTTTATATATACTTATTAAAGCGCACAATTTTTTAAAAAAATAATGCTTTACGTTAAATTTTCGGGTACAATCCGGAAATTCCATTCCACTTCTGTTCCAGAAGAAATATGTCTATAAATTTTTTAGATTTAATATTTCCATTAGGAAATTTGTAATATTCTATAACTAATAATCTGTGTTTTTCTATTGTGAAATAAGTACTTTCAATAATGACAGTAAATATCTTTCAAAAAATTATATTGTAGAAAATTATGTGTTTTAAAATAATCAATTACAGAAGGAAGCATTCTTGATAAATTTATATCCAGCCGAATATCTAGGTTCGAAACATATGACTTTAAATCATTCAAAACAAACTTTTATCCCTGTACCATTTCATTTATTGATGAATTACATTTGGCACAAATTGAAAAATCGAAGCCATAAATAAACTACCAATCGCCTGAAAGATCCTTTTCTACTTTCGCTCTCGAATCCTGGTCCAATTAAAAAATTAATCGAAACAACAATTAACTAATCACAAAGCACGCTTTTAGAAACGAGGAAAAGAAAATGTAGCGCCCTCTGCACAATCGGAATAAAAACAATAAGGGATATATAGAAAAGCACCCTGAGCAATAATGAAAAATAAATTATAAAAACTGTTTTCACCCCGTAAGAATTGCTGACTCCGCCCCCTAACGGCAGACCACTGACCTACTAATAAAAACACTTTCTCCACTTGAGCGAGCACGCTATGATTCTCTATATAAACTGGGCATGATGTTTATGGAGTCGCATTTAAGAACTCATATCCTTCCACTGAGCTTTACAGTGAATATATTGTTCAGGATTATATATTTATTTCATAAGCAATTATTATCATGTCCCTCTTCCAGGTGAGTTTTTTTAAACAAAGTATGTTTCCTTAGAAAAGTATTAAATACGTTAAAGAATCTGCTTTAATAATTTCTCCAACCTCTAATTGAATAACTTCTCAATGTGTTTTTTCATAGGAGTAAAAAAAAGGGGGCTAGTAAGAAAATTTATTTTTTATGCTAGAGATGAAATAAAGAACGAAAAAAAAGAATTTAGCAATGTGTATATGTGAGAACCTATTGTTTTGAAAAACTTTGGTGTTAAATCAAAAAATATCCCATTTTGAAATTTAGTTCTTTTTTTTTTTTCAAATTGTATTAAAGCAAGTATACTCTGTTTCTAGTTTCTTATTTTCGGTTTAATAGTTAAAAGAGGTTTTTTGTGTATTTTATAAATTTTAAATTTATCCTCTTTTTTTTTCTGAAGGAAAAAATTATAGAATAAATATTGAGTATATTGCAAAACATTTTTTTCTGTACTTCAGACATGAATTTAAGCATAAAAGTACACTGAAGCTGTAAAATTTTCAGAATAAATATTTAACATCAGTTTGTATAAGATTTATTTTTAAGGGTTTATTGCAGGGCTTAAGGAAATTTAGTTTTAAAAATGTTGCTTTCAGATATTGGTAATAATATTTTATAATAAAAAAATAAATACTAAAGGGAAGTAATTTGTACGACTTATTTTATTTTATGTATCCAAAAAAGGCCGTATATATGTAATATTTTTGCTGTTATTTTAAGTTCTTTTTCATTGCTTAATACTGAAAATGCAGTAAAATATCGTTATAAACATATATATTCTAAAAAAATGTATAAAACTTATTTATTAACTAAGAATTAGTTTTAGTGTTTTTAATAAACACATCAAAAGCTTTTTAATACGTATTAATGATCTAAAAATATAGCTTCCCAAAATTAATCGTAGATACGAATGATAAAACATGATTTTTGTCAGATTTCTTATGAAACTTGAAAATCTCACATCCTCTTCTTCCTCTCTTCCTTCCTTCCTTTTTATCAAGAAAAGGGAATCGCCTCAGATAAACAAACTCATTTCATTATTCTCTCATTTAGAGCGAAATCACTTTAGTTTATTCTGAAATTTATTTGGATATGAATGCACCACTTTTCTTTCGAATTTTCTTCGCAAGCATTAATTAAATCAAGATTTAAATTTTCATAGCTTAGAAAAATCTAACAATTTGCAATGTCGGTACATAATTACAAAAAAGCGATTTTATTTTTAAGTCCATTAATGCAAAAATAGAGTTTAGCTCGTAGCTTTAACGAGACAATAGAATATTTCTATTCGTATAGCTCTTTTAATTAGAAGTTCTGGATTCATATTTCTAATAAATATAATTACTATTTAAAACAGAAATAAAAACTGTTTGTTATAATTCTCGCATTAGAAAAAAATTAAATTTTATAATTCCAATTTTTACAATAAAAATTTGTACGTATAGGTAGAGTAAAAATCTCTAAGAGAGGAATCAGTTTTGAGTAATTTTTAAAATTTCTTTTGAAGTAAAATCCTTTAAATTTATCAAACATACTCTGTTTCTATTTCAAAATTATTTCCTGTATTTACTCGAATCTATACCGCACCCCAAATTCTCAACATATCTTTGTGGAAAATGAAAAATAGTGTGAAACAGTTCAGAACCTGTAATTGCTCTAATTACCCAATCCAAAGCATTTTTTTTAATTCTATTCTCAGCCGCACCCGATTTTCATTAGCTTTAATATTGGAAATAAATGCGGCTTAAATTCGAGAAAATATGGTAATCAAATAAAAGTAATTCATAAAATAGATTTTCAATAAACTTTGATTTTATTTTTATATTTAATATTATATCTATCATATTTTTTAAAATTATCATGCTAAACATTACTTTTGAAAACTTGTACTTTATAATAAACTAGAAAACTAATTCTTAAAATTTATGTTACAGGTTTCCTCACTCATTTTCGTTGTTTATGCTGTAACTGTAGTTTTCGGATTTCCTGGATACGACGAACCTATTCATGGATATGGGGGAGGTTATGATATAAAGGTAAGAAATAAAGTATTCGTAATTAATTTTGAATAAAAGCAATTTAACGACATAAGTGAACAGGTGTACTATTCGACAACCATCATCTAAAAAAATCTACAATTTTTGTCAAGAAAACTGCAATTATGACAGTTTTTGTAAAGGAAATGTATTATCCTTTTGTGAATAAATCTTCCGCAAGTTCACCAACCGGGATCTATAAATTTGAAAAAAAATTGACTTTTTAATTGAAAATTCTGAAAAAGACGTATATTGTAATAACACATTTTATGTAGAATAATAGTAGTATATATGTTAAGTCAGTGGTTCTTAAACTGTAGTCCATGGACCCCTGAGGGTTCCCAGCCCTTTTCCAGGGGTTCCACGAGGACCTCTCATTTAATGTTAAGATTTTCCTCTTGAAAAGTTTTGTAAGAAACCTGAAAGATGTGCCATCTTAGACTACATCACAAAATTGCTCCTAATCAAATCCTCTGCTAGAACATGTATTTCGATCAAAATTTTTAAGTCAGGAAGAGGTGTTCAATATCTTCGTGGTCCACGATGTCAGGCTGATACATAAAGAGGGGCCGCGGTGATCGAAAATTTAAGTACTGCTGTGTTAAGTGAAACGTGATTTCAAGGTCTATCATGTGGAATATAGATGTGTGTGGTTTAGTACTCCATGTATGAGAATAGTTCTAAATTACGGTTTCCGAATTCGAACAGTTTTGGTTATGAATTCTGATTAAAATAAACATTAATTGATTTTGGGAAAGGATTATGCTAGTGTTTTACAATTCAGAACTACTTAAAATACTAAACTGATGTACCTATTAGTCATCACTTCTTATTGTTTCAATACTTGCTCTGTAGTTTTTAAAATTTTCGCTTTATGTTATATGAATATGTAAAGTTTTCATTCAAATTCCGAAATAGGATAACTTTCTTTTCCCATTAGAATCAGTATTTATATTACTATGTCCTGTATAATATATTAAATAAAACGTATTCGAAGTTATTCTCATGATTACTGTGCGCAGAGCATATACTCTCAAAAACACCTTCAACACCCAAAGATCTTCTTCAACACCACAAAAATATATAGTTACAGCAACAAAATTATTTGAATCTTTTAAAAACCATTTTTGAATAGCTTAATTTTAAATCTTCTACAGAGAATCAAAATTTATTCTCGTACAAATATGTGTAGCTCTAAAAGTTTTTCAATACTTTTCTAATTTTTTCCCCAAAAAATAAGTAAATGTATTTTATACTAATATGCATTTTAAAATAGTATGCTAGATCAATATATTCTCTGAAGCAGTAATTCTCAAACTTTTTCTCGTCGTACTTTTGATTTTTGGTAACGAAGATCAAATCTACTCCCGGCATAGTATATTCGTAACTATACACATAGATTTGTGCTTCTGGTATTATATTATTGCTTTTTCTTTTCTTAGTTGCTAATGTACCCTCAGAGGTATATACACCACACATTAAGAATCGCATATCTAAAGAATTAAAACCTATATCATTTTATCAGTTAACTGTACATTAAACATTGCGCATGTCTTAACATTAAACATTAAAAAATAATCAATTAACCAAAAAAAAATTTCGGAAATATTTGAATTTTTCAGAAAGTTTTGTAATTAAATTTAAAGAAACATGTAAATTTCCTCTTCACACTTATTTCAAAAATACACATTGATATTTCAAAACTATTACTTTAAAATTTAAGAATAATTTATAAATTTTGATTTTTCTTTTTACACCTAGATGAATTTCAAGGGTTGTTAGTAACAAGAAATTAATATTGAATAAAAATTTGCTTAAAATAAATTCTCATTAACTATAAGACAATTCTTAAGAAAACTAAACTGTTAAGTCTATTAGTTAACATTTTCTGAAATTTTAGTGTTTAATTTCATTACGAAGCATTTGAGATTAAATGAATCAAAAAATTTAAAATGTAAATGCTCTGAATTTCATCTCATTTTACAAATACAAAATTTACTTGGCAAAATAAAAAATGTATTTAAAATAATAAATTTTCAATAATTAATCTACGGATGTAAAAAAATTTTAACAGAACTCTTGCACTTAATGAAAATATTAGATTTTAAGGAAAGATGCTATTAATCAAATTAAAAATGTACGAATTATATAACAATGATTATTTTTAAAAAAGAAAAATCGATAAGAAAATTGAAAATGAGTATGCATTTCTTATAAATATTTGTACGCATTTAAATTCTTTTAATATAACGTTAAAATGCTTTTTCAATAAAAAAAAAAACTTAAATCAAAATAGGATTTAAAACTTTCCTACATAATATGCTGCTCAAATCTATTAGTGTCTTAAGGAATACCGGAAACTAAAATTTCCTATGGATTATTTCCTTCTTTTCTTCATAATAATTACGCTTGCATAATTACATTGTAATGCTATTACTCTTAAGTGGAACAAATTAGAACGAATGACTTGAATATTTCTCCAGTTTAAAAGCAAAAAAACAGTTTTTGAAGCATTTTTTACATAATTTTCTTTTTCTTTTGGTAAAGTTAGATAATCAAATAGCACTCTTCTCGCTGTATATTTAGAGAAAGAGATGATAAAATGTTAGTATAAATTTAATATATATTATTTTATTTTTATTTTTTGCTCTCAGTCTGATTTTTATGTTTAAGCATTTATCTGAGAATAATTAAACTTTACTTTCTAGAGCGATAATAAAAAAGAAACATATATTGACCAAAAAATGAGCTGAAGAAAGAGATGAAACAGAACTATAATCACGATCTATAAATTCAAAGGGGCTTTCCAAATGTGTTGCTGAAATACTTATTTAAATAAAGCAACCACAACTTATATATATTGCATTATTAAATATTAATTATATCAGAATATTTTTAAAAATGAAAATACACGATTGAATTTTTTTTAGAGTCTCTTAAAGATGACAATTATAACAGTTTTGGTTAAATAATAAAATAAAACTTATTTTTAAAGAATCTGAATTCGGAACTTGTTAAAAATCTGTAATTGATATTGTGTTTTTTCAGAGAGAAAAATTTAAGTTATAAATAATTTTCAATTTATTTTTAAGAATGAGAAAAAATTTTAAAAGTTCCTTTCTTCATAATTTTTCACACTTCAGAAATTTTCTGATTTACTCCTTAAATGCATGACTTTATTTCTCCTTTATCATAACCTTTCAATAAAAAATAAATGAAGTTAATAGGGCATATACTGTTTTTTACCAATGTTAGTTGTTTGAACAAGCAAAATTTACAAGAACAGATATATTTTCTCATTTTTGGCATTATTATGTACTCCTAAAGTGTAAGTGTTTAAAATGTTCCACGAATGAGAAATTACGAGAAATTTACTCATTGTTTTATTTGAAACTTTAATTTTAAAAATTTTAATAGCTTATTGATGAATAATAATTTTTCAACAAGAACAATTTTTACCATAAATAAATAGTGTTATATAATAGTAATTGCAAACCAACTCAATGAACAATGCACTGCTGACCATTAAAATAGCAACACTTTGATGGAGAGATCCTACATACCTCAAATTCACATGAAGGGAAGAATATGCCAGAATATGCAAATGGTTAACATTTAAATTGAACCCAAAAGAAAAAAACACAACCCAAAGATGCAAGAAGGAGACACGGCATCTCAATCTCTATACAAAAAGGAAATTATGCATCCAATTTCTCATTTAGAAAACCTATCTGAATGTAGTTGTTTACGAGATGGTCATGCTATGTATCGAATAAAAAGTAGAAATAGCTACCAGCACGTGTCACAATTCGATAGAGGCAGGATCAAGACCTTTCAAGAGTGTAATTTATCGTTCCACGATATTGTTACTCGCATTGGTGGGAATTCCACTACTTCCCTTCAATGGATTCAGAAGGGTCATGCTGAACGGTATGTAGGATCTCAACGGCCTCCAGGCAATACTTCTAAGAAGATATGTTATCAGGTATGCGAAGAATTGCACATCGTATACATTGAGTCAGAAAGGGAAGCTTCCAGCATGGCAATTATTCGCAGAACGACGTCTGGAGTCAGGGACGTCTTAAGACTTGTTGCAGCCCTGACATTTTACGTAAAAGTAGGCACTTGGCCTTACACAATGGTAAACCCCACCTATGTGACCCTTAAAAGTAGATAGAACATAGAAAACATTGTAAAATACTCGTACAAACAGTAGCCCAAAACAAACAAATGTGCATGATTTACAATTGCACAAATCAGCTCTCAATGAGTAATGATGGTGTATAGTGGTAGACCTAGGTCTATACATGGATGACGGTTTTCCCATAATAATACCATTATTCCGGCTTCCTTTGACACTGCAACTTAAAGACGCAAAGCGAAAGTGACGCAACGAAACTAAATAAAGGAATAGTACCTCGACATCTTTTCAGAAGAGCCGAGGAACCGTCCCGAGGAACATATACGTGTCTGAAGGCCCCAAGAAGAACGTACGTAGCTCGCTTGTATTCGATATCCTCATAAGGGCTTTCCTCCGATGTTATGATATGGGCTTTCATCAGGTACATGATACCAACACCTCTTGTTTGTGTCGTAGGCATTCTGAACATCTTAGGTAATGTTTTTCAGGTTTTAAGACTGGAAGCTGTATGGCATCTTCGAGGCCTAGGAGACATCCTCTTTCAACAAATTAACTCGAGACCCTATGTTAACTGTCGTGTCTTGATCTACGTCCAGTGGCATAACGTACACCCCCGTAACCCCAGAATCGCGAGAGGGGCAGGGTTCTAGGGTGGTCAAAGCTCGACTGGCGCCAAATACGTATCCTTTGTAAGATCTGGCTTGGAACCACAATCCTGACTTTGCAGGGGGCCCTAATGCTCTCGGTTACGCCACTGTCTACGTCGAAACGAACAGTGTTTTACTGAAACCCTGATCAGTTTTTTTTTTGTTTTGTTTTTTGAACTTTCATCCATTGAAAACATATGGCCATGGGTTGCTAAGAGACTGTGCTGTCACCGCTTTCCAGCCATTGTGACATAAACTAGACTCACCCGTATCCATCATCCAAACCCAGTTCGACTTGATGGTGACCGAGTAAGAACCGATTTAATTTCCAAACATAGCAGTTGTGTGTACTAATTTTGGGTCTTGTATACTCCAAAATTTCCTACAAATTTAATAATTTTAATTTTTCTTCCTATTACACTATATGCATGTAATAATTAAAATTTTATTAGTTGCTCTCCTTTCTGGTGTTATAATTTTAATAGCCAGCAATGTAGATAGTGTGTATATTAGTCTCAATAGCGAACTTTGAATCAATACAATAAAAAAAATGTAGCATCTACAGAATAAATTATTGAAGCTGATAAGATGCGAGTAAAAAAATGATGAATAATAAATACATAAAAGATGATGAATTTTCATCGCACGCGCATCACTCTTTTCAAAAGACAAATATGTTAGGATGCTTATTCCATTACAAAATACTAATTAGGTGAAATGAAGAACAAAATGATGCGTTAAGTAAGCGAACACAGAACAGCTTTTTGTTGATTAGGTTGATGATAATTGTTAATAAAGGAATTATTCACCGAAAGTACTTAGTTTTTAAGCTTTTAATTGTATGGAAGAAAAACTGAGTTATTTTAGAAAAGTTTAAATTTATTTAGAATTGGCCTGAAATTGAATATGTGTGTGTGTGTTTCCTTTGAATTGCAGTAAATTATAATACAATGAATACTACTACTGAATATAAAATACTTTCACTGGCCTTTACATCTCCATCACATTTTCTTATAGATTTTCAAGCTATACTATTTTATTCTAGAATTTTACTGACTCGTAATTTGAAAGATTTTCACAGTAGCTCAAAAATCCAGAACTTAACAATCAATTTGATCTCCAAAATTCATTCTTAAAGGTCAGTAATCATAAATTACAATCCTTGACACAGTTTTAATAAGTTCGGTTATTGTTAAGAATATCAATTGATTATTTCAGCGCGCTAAATCAGAAATAAATCAACCACAAATACGCCATTATTAATTCGAAGTACTGAAACGATACAACAATTGAGAGATGATTACCTGAGCTTCGATCGTCAATATAACAAATAAAGGTCAAATATAATTTCAAGAACAGATATCCTGTTCTCGTGTCCTCTATAGAGAATACTTTTGTTGTGAATGGTGTTAGCTTTACCGCTGAATTCTTTTGTTTTAATGCTATTCAGCAATGAAATAACGAGTAGGAATTTGATGAAAAAAAGCATTGTATTCAGCAGTTTAAAATCATAAATAACTGAAAATATTCTGCAGTTGTGATTCATAAATGAAGGAAAATATTTTACTTCTTTTTATTAATCATTGGTTTTTAAACAATGATTTTGAAAAAAATCAATTTATGTGTTTCTTAACTCAACACAATTGTATTGTAAAACAATTCCTCCTACATTAGTATGAATTGAAGATAACTCCCACAATACATATTTGATTGTTTGAAGACTTTGCATTTTATATGGGATAATTATAACTTATATGATACGTAATAATCATCGTCTTGTGTTTAAAAAAAATGTTCTTTTATTGAATTTTTTTTTATTCTTCTTTTTAAATAAAGTAACAAATTAACAATTCACAAGTCTGACTTTATCATCTCAAAATTACAAGGCTTATATTTAGCAAACCTTTGAAACTAGTTCAGTAGGAAGACGGCAAATACTCAGAAATAAATAGAAATAGTTTGTATAATCAATACGAGTAATGATTTTCTCCTTCGGATTCATCTGCATAAAATTCCTTTTTGTCTTCCTTCGGTTTCCAAGAGGTTTCTTGAAACGCCCTGGGTGGAATCTCTTTTAACGGATCTCTCATACTCTTTGTTCTTTTTGTGGTTTTTCCAAAGAAAACTGTTTCTTTTCACATTTTGTAAAAATAATTTATTAGAATCATTTTCTCTTTTTTCATATGCTAGATTCAACAAAAACCATCATTGTTTTGTAATAAAAAAAAAGAAACGAGTCTTACAGTAGTCGCATATGATGTGTAACATCTGACTTGTTATCATGGTAAATATGCAATAGTGACTTTAATCCTGAAAGAAATGAACCAATTATGACTGGAAATAATTTTCTATCGAATAATTATATCTTTAATGAAAATTTTATTTAATTAACACAAGGAGTAATGCAGTTTTTTATCAAAAATATTTATTATTGTTCAATTTTGGGAAGAGTGGAGACAATAGATTTATGAAAACTAAAGTAGACACGTATACTTGTGATTTCAAAGTATTTAAAAATCGTTGAAAAACGGCGTCAATAACGGTACCACTGTTAGTTGTCGAAACATTTCGATTAGTGTTCATTTCGAGAGCTTGAGTTCATCTTTCAGAAAAGCTACGAGCGGCTCAGCTTCTGGCAAACTGAAGTTAACGTTAAAATCACCTCTCAAAATCATGGAAAGCGAATGATAGTTTTTTTTAAAAAAGAGCAGAACCACCTTCGGTGTACGGTAAAAGTACAAAATGCAGGAAATCTTTAATTTTTTTAACTGTTTGATTCGGAGAAATGTATGCGACCACCAAAATGACAAGACTTGCTGGTATCTGCGGTAGGCGGGCGTCTTAATTGCTACTACAGTTGGACCCCCAGACGAGGGTAGCGAAGAGACATCGTCAAGCGCATGCTTGAAGTAGATAAAAGAAAAATAAGTACACAAGTAAATAAATACTAAAACTAACCTTGCATCTTGCGTATTTTACTTCTAGTATTTATTTTTACTTTCTTTCATGAAACTAATTAATTGTATGGCTATTGCACCTGTTCTAATATTTATTTGACTCTAAAATACAGTTTCCCACAAAATGCCTGAAATTCGTTCATATCTTTCATTATATTGTTACTTACTATTAATTTTTAAATATTTCTCTGAAAGTTTTTATTTCTATTACATTTTGCTATGTTTAAAATATATTCGCACTATAACATCTTAACAATTTAATTCAGAAATTAAATTTGATTGGCAAAAATATATTTATCCTCGGTTATATAATAATTCGGTAATCGAATGTTCTAAGATGGGGGAAAATGTGTCCGCTCAAACCACGATGAGTTTCAAAGTGTCCGCTCAGCACACGAAATGTTATGTGTTGCCACGCAACCTTAGAGAAAATAAAAATAGCCGTTTACTTAATTAGTTAGTTTTTTTTAATCGAGAAATCTTTTTTAATCACAATTAAAAATATTATATTGACAGCAACAGGAATTAAGCACTTAAATATTTATTCAAATAATTCCACGTTACTTACTCCTATTTTTTTAAGAATAATGAGCTTTGTCAGACGCTTAACAGGAAATATAATTGTTAATATATAGTTTACACATATATAAATATATCCTCAGAGAGAGAGAGAGAGATTTCATACACAACGAGCCCTGAGACTTTGATATTTGAGTGTAAGAATCACAAGTTTATTCTGGGTGAAGTCTAATAAGACTTGCTGGTATGTGCGGTAGGCGGGCGTCTTAATTGCTACTACAGTTGGACCCTCAGACGAGGCTTGCGAAGAAACACCCCAAGGCGCTGAATTGGTCAAATCAAACAGCGCGCGCTTCCCCCCGACTTCCTGTTACGCATTTCCGTCCCTTTTCACGAAATCACTCCAACAAATATCCAGCAACCGAGAGTAAAGATGTTACACATCAAAAAACTGGTTATTTTTGGAAATACATGAATATAATTTGGTTGTACAGGTAATTGAAAAGTAAAGAAAAACGAATGTTTGACAAAATGTATTAAAATGGCTCTCTTAAAAGTGAAAATCATTTCGAGCTCGGAAGAAGAAATTTGCATTTGACTTACTTTCTTTGCTTTTTCGAAAGGCTCATAAATTAGATTATGTTTGCGAATAATATACTTAAGGGGAAAAAACAGCATTGATTGTTTTTACTAACATCGAATTTTTTTTAGAAACATGAAGACTATTGGTAGCACATCTCATAATTTTGAACTACTGTCAAGTGAAAATGAGGGGGATACCTGTGAGCTGGCTAAATTTCCACATCATGTCAACTTGAGGATGTAAAGCTTCGATAGATTTATCTATGCATCAGCTTCTCTATAAGGCAGGTCTTCATAGTACTAGGATTCGAACCCACAACTCGATAGAAATAACACTAGTCACAAGTTAGCGAAAAAGGCTAATCAGCAATGGCAGGCAAACGTAGAATTGAATAAAACAGTGTTAACCAGGCCATGTGTCGAAATTTAAGTGAGTGAATGTGTGTGAGTTGCGTGAGTGCTACGGACCTCGGCAATTTTGAATCATGGCCAAGTGACGAGTTCGACACCTGAACTGGTGTCAACTAATTTCCACACCCCACCAAAGGGAGGAAGTTTGAGCCATAATATATTTAACGTGCATCGTTTCCTTCAACACGGCGGGTCTTCAGTGATGAGTGAGTGAATATTAACGTCGAACTGATCAGCAACAAAAGGGCTTTTGGTGACGGTCCGCGTAATTTTGAACCGTGGTCAAGTGACGAGGACGACTTCTGAGCTGACACTCCTCTCCTAACTACCACATCACACCAACGGGAGGACATTTGAGCGCTCGACAGATTTAACTGATTAAAATCTCCCCTACACAGCGGATCTTCCATGATACTGGGCCGGAACTCATGGCACACCAACCACGAGTCCGTTACCTTGGCCACTAGGCTACTGCGGCCATGGGTCTTCGGCGGTACCGTTGACTAAATTTGAAGTTCGATAATTGATATTGTTCTTATTCCGTCTGTGCTAAAGTATTTTTTTTTTCTGAATGATACTACTTCAAGTAACAAGAAGATTTATATTTTCGAAAATGATATAATAAAGTAATATACGAATTAATTTATATTCTTTTCATTGTTTTTAGCATATGTAAACTGCTACAGTAGCTAAGTGGTTGCAATCAAGAGTTCAAACTCAGCAATTTTTCTGTCATTGGTTGAAATTCTAATTTTATTAAAGATCCATTACATAGAGAAGCAGAGGTACGTTAAATATTTTGGTGTTCAAAAGTTCTTATATCGGCTCGATACGGAAGTTGGGAGTTTAGGTGTCATCGTCATTGCAGCTTGAAAATAATGATTTTTTGCTTTTAAAAGCTACATTAATAAACAATCCTTGTAGCATCTACAATCAGAGAAATTTTACTAGAATTAAATGCTTCTCAAGAATAATATTCAAAAACCTACCGAAAAAATGTGGCTATTTATTAAAATAAAATGTTTTCCGTGATATATTTTATATTTTTAATACTTTTTTAGTATATCACTATTTTCTTCCGACATCTAATCAATGGTGCAATAGAGTAAACTTGAAATAAAATGATTCATGACTGAAATGTTTCGAAAGATATCATTTCTGAATTGTGTAAGCGTATATAGTTTGTAGGCTTTTCTACAGTAAAAAGTCAGGTTCCTGAGATGACAGACGAAACTGAGATTGCACCGAGTTTGAATGTAGTTATAATTATTTGAAAACCACAATAGTAGGACTTAATGAAATATATAGAATACTCTGGCTCGTATACTAGTTCTTGCATGGGTGAATTGAAAAATTAAACAATGCATTGAAGGATAAAGACTCCCTTGTGGGTCGATTTTTGAAAACACCTTCCTAAGCCGATCTCTGCTCAGCAAAAGTAACACAATGTTACAACTTTTGTGTAATGAACGCTTAAAATAGTGTAAATAATTTATATCTGGATGTGTAATACGTCAATATTACTTTCTGTTGTATTTATTTTATGTTAAATTTATAATATTCGCAAGCAACGCCATTTCTTTTATTATAATTGCGATTCAATGGAAACACAGCGAAATGTTGGTGATAGAGCCAAGATGGCATCATTTTTGGCAACCACATTGGCAACTTGGTGATTGATTGAACGGTGCAGAAGTTGCTTTGCTGTAGCTCCCCCTAGTGGGGAGCTGTAATAAAGAGGACAGCACAAAAACCTTCTCCCAAAACAAAATACATATATGTGCCAATTTTCATAGTGATCGGTTGAGCGGTGTTGGAGTAAAGTGAGTTCATATATACAAACATTCATTTATATATACTATATAGATTAAGATTAAAGGAGAACCAATCCAAACAAAATTTCTCTCTGCTTGACGACCATGTTGGCAACTTGGCGATTGATTGAACGGGACTGAAGTTGATATGCTGTAGTGGCACTTGGGGCGGATCTGCAACAAAGAGGATAGCACAAAAACCTTCTCCGCAAAAAATACATATACGTGCCAAATTTTATAGTGATTAGTTGAACGGTGTTGGAGTGAAGCGAGTTCATATATACAAACATCCATTTATATATCTATATAGATTCATGAAGATTAATCAATAAAGCTTTTAGTGTATTTAGTGATCGAGGTAACCGAGATGTCACGCTCATGAACTCGAAGTAGCGGGTCTGAATTCAAGTCCTAGTGTCACTGAAGACCGACCCCGTAGAGGGGTCGAGGCATGTTAAATCTCTAAAAGGCTCTAAGCTCTCGCGTTACCATGATGTGGAAGTTCAGAAAGGGAGGTGCCACCTTAGATGCCTTCTTCGTCACTTGATCGAGGCTCAAAATTGCAAGGTCCATCACCAATAGCTCTCGCATTGCTTTAGAGCACCACGTTAGTAAATCAAATAAAATTTTACAGCATTTATTTCAATTTACAGATTAAAAATCCATTCTATAAACATAGAAGTCGCAACATTCGAATGGTTATGATCACGAATTCGTGGCCGATGTTGTTTCTGTCGAGTCGTGGGTTCGAGTCGTAATGCCTCTGAAGACTCTCCGTGTAGAGAAGCTAATGTACGTTGTACGCATCAAAATTCGAAGTCCTCACATTGTCGTGGTGCGGAAGTTCAATTTACGATTGCCGTCGCTAATAGTTCTCGTTCTGCATTTGAATAAAGTATTAATAAACTGGCAAACAAACTAGAAGAATGAAAATGTTTCCATTTTGAATTACGAAATATTTTCGAAAGAGAGAAAAACTTACCATAATATACTATTTTACCATAATATACTATTTAGAATTTGAATTATTAAACAATGTAGGAATATCTGAGTATCTTCCAGTCCTTGAAGAAAGATCCACCATTTTGGAAATCGAAGCTTTTTTCAGAAGATTTCATTGAAATCCTTCTTTTTTTAAATCAAAATCGAATTTTATTTATATGCTGTAGAGCTTTGAAATAGACTAACAGTTTCTTAATACTTATTTAAAATATTGTTCTGTTGATTTTATTGAGTAATTAGAGAACAGCAAACTACGAAATAATCTGAAAAAGTTTTAAATTGTATTACTGAATTTAAACAAAAATGTTATTCAACAGTTAAAAGCTTTAGATATCTTAAAAATATTCAAAAAAATATTTAAATTATACAAAATGTTTTTAATATAAATAGTTCTTCTTGGAAAAAATAACAATAATAAATACCAGGCAATACATTGTCACATTGAACAAAAAGTAGTAAAATTAAGTATAGAGTCACAAAAGAAATGTTTGACTATATTATGATGAGATAATATGCCTCTAAAACTAACCGATAATTCATAATAGTAATTTCTTCATCTCATAAATTTTTGATTTCATGTGTCAAAGGAAATTAAAATAATTTCAGTATAATATATGTATATGATAAATAATTTATTGTCAAATTATTAGAAACCAAATGAAATAATGCACAATAAATAAATAATACAATAGTAATTTCAACCCATAATAAAATTTAATAATATTATCGCATGCTTTTATATTCAAATATGAAAGAAAGAAAATTTCCTGTGTAATGAAGTTATTTCTTAACATGAAGTTTGCGTTTTGGGATAAGTGAGAATTCATTTATTATCTTAAATTATATTGCGCCTCAATACTAATAGCTTTTTATTACTTTAAATATTTAACTCTTCTTTCCACAGATCTTTTTTTTTTTTTTTTGTATACCTTTTACTTTAATTAAGAATATTAGTATCATCTGAATGTGTGCAGGAATATTGACAGTAAAAATGTTGTAGAGTTCAGAGCTAATGAAGATAGATGGCGACACGAGCAAAAAAGAAATATCACTAAAAAGGACAATTGCATTCTTGGGGAAACTTCCAGTATCTTTTACCCCTTTAAATTTTACACACATTAGTAACAGCAATATAATGCTAATACATTCAAGCAATATATCCTAGAAAAGTATTTTAAAATTAATTTTGACAAAATCTTTCATTCTATAAAAATTTATCCTATGACATGCAGCAGAGTTCGATTGATTATGGAATTATATTTTAAAATCTGATGTGATTGCAAAATATGAGAATTTTTGTGAAAAGAAATGTTTACATTTATATATTTTATTTTAAAATTACTAAAATTACATCATTTTAATTATTTACAATCACTTGAATGATGTGTATAAAATATTAACGGTGCTCAATTCGTGAACTGAGAATATTCAAATGAAAACAAAATTGATAAGAATTGATAAGAACAAGTAAAATTTTTTTCCTTTAAATCTAATTCAGTAAGGCAATGTCATTTTCGAATTTAATTCTATACACATAGTTTCCCTCTCATTAAAATAACAAAGAATAATGTGCAATAATCAAATATAGTTATGCTATATATTTTGAAACTAAAGTTAAAACATATATAGATGCATAATCTTTATAAGTAAAAGATTTATTTATATTATTATCAAAGAAAAATCATTCATGTATCATTGCTTGACCACTGTGTTAAGCAACATATAAAGACTAGTTTCTGGATTGGTTAAAGTGACCGTATAGACAGAGTATTTAAGATCGCGAACTCGTGGAAAGCGTTGTCGAGTCGTGAGTTTGAATCCTGGTGCCAGTGACAATTCGTCATGTGGAGAGGCTGATGTGCTCGTTAAATCTACCAAGGCTCTTCGTCCTCACGTTGGCGTGCCGTGAAAATTTGAAGAGGCACTTGACTAAAGCTCAAAATTGAGAGGTCTGTCGTCAACAACCCTATTGTAACTTTGAACTGTGATGTTAATAAGGAATTCACAGTTAAAGTCACTATTCATTTATGCATTAAATTCCTAATAAACAATAAATGTTCACAAAGCTTTTCTAGCACTTAGATCGTCATTCACCAAGTTAAAACACTTAAGAATTTAAATATGTAAAATAAAATTGGTAAACTTAATTGTACAGCAAGATGAGAGATATCACATAATCCTGCGCATCTTTGTTTCTTCAACGAGATAGTACTTCCCATAAAAAAATTATTACCTTCTTTCAATTCCTACTATTAGTTCACACTCCCTATATATATCTTTTCAAATTTTCAATCGTTAATAAAATACTTTTTATTCTCCCACTCAAGTTCAAGTACATTTTTTAAGCTTGTGGCAGATGACAATTGATGTTAGTTTTTTCAAATACTAATTAATTAATTTAATTTAAATAATTAATCATACTTTAAGAGAGATATTTCAGTTCATATTATTCCTCTAGACGGCAGCACCATTGGATAAAACAGCCTTTGTTAAATTTGGGATAAAGATTACTTGAATAATCATGTGCTAGTTAGACGTCAGCATTCCTTTTAGACTGGTTTTAAACTACATTCTTACCTTATTCAACTTTTATTAAAAAATGCAATGTGGTTACAAATTTAATGTGGTTAAAAAGTGGATGTTAATTTAAATCTTAATGTTGATTTAAAAGTCTAATATTTGTGTGTGTGTGTTTTTTTTGTTTTTTTTAACATTTATAAACCCCGTGCACCACCGAACGTATAACACGGGGTAAACAACACAGACAGAAGAAAGGATTACAACACAAACATCCATGCCTTCTCCGGGATTCGAACCCAGTCCCTGCGGCACCGCAGTCAGCTTCACTGATCACTATACCGGATGGGCGGCTTATTTGTGTGTTTTGCCATTTAATTTTGTGATTCTGTCATATGTATATACATATTTATATTCATTGTAATTATATAATAAAAAGTATTAAAATAAAATTTTCCTTTGTTGACTTACGTAGGAATTGACTTTAAAAATTTTTTTACATTACTTGTTTAATTTTAAAATGACTAATGATTCCATATTCAAAAATATCTCTGCAATACCATATTGGGTTTCTTATTTTCAGTATCCACCCCAGCCTTATGGATTTGGATATGAAATCAAGGATCATCTTGGAAATCAACAATACCGCAAAGAGCACAGTGATGGCAAAAAAGTAATAGGTAGTTATGGCTACACAGATGCTCATGGTATCCACAGACTCGTAGATTACGTAGCTGATGAGCATGGGTTCAGAGCCAAAGTGAGGACCAATGAACCAGGAACAGCTAATCAGGATCCTGCCAACGTCAGGATACAGTCTTCAGCTTATCATGGACCAATTGGTGATTATCACTAAAACGAACTGAAGTAAATATCGTTTCCTTTTCTTAAATTTTAGACTTCTTTCATTTAAAGAATATTGACTCTTATTCATTATCTGATCAGTCCGCACCCACCCACCCCGCAAAAAAAGAAAAATAAAGTTTTCTTTCAATCAAGCTTTATGAAATTATTGCAAGTAAAAATAAATTACTTGAATCAAAACTAAGAAAAAAGTTATCGTAGAATTAATAAAAACTGATACACATCTCTCGTTTAAGTAAATAGTCTTTTTTTTAATTTCAAACAATCTTCATCACATTTTTACTAAAAAAAAAAATGTTGTATTATATAATTATCACACTCTTACGTTTTATTATTATATTTATTTTAATTTATGAAGACAAGTTTGCTTAATTCGATGTCATTGATCTACTGCTTAAAAAACAATTTTTAAAATGTATGAACTGTAATATTCCAAATGAAAAAATATATACTTGTTAAAGATATAATTTGACCAGATCCTTTAGAATAGAATTTTTTTTAAAATATGTTCCATTACTTTCTCCAGATTCATCGACCGTTTTATGCGTGGGAAAGCTTTGTCTACATAAAAACCTTTATGAATGAACATGCGTTGGGCACTGATAGCTTAGCTGAAATATGTGTGTTGGCTTCAGTAGCGTACATAAGAGTAGGATTTAGTCAGTGGCGTAAAAGAGAATATTAGGGGCCCCTTGTAAAGTCAGATTTGGGCCCCAAGTGGGATCTTACAAAGGGTAAGATCTTACAAAGGATCTTACTTGGCAGGGTTTGGACCCCTAGAATCCTTTCCCTCCCCCCCCCCGCCGCAATGCGGGGTGTACGTTACGCCACTGGATTTGGTGGCATTTTCTCCCCTCTCTCCAAGATATTTTTTTACTTTTACATAGAGATTATACCTCAGAATTTCGTCTATGTGTTCTTTTTTTTAAGGTAACCCCGATAATAGTAGTCAGTAAGTTCCATTGTTTGGTAACTTTACACTAATAGAACCAAACAAATAATCACAACTGTTAAATGAAATAACACATTGTCTTTTTCCTTAAAAATTTCATTTATCGATATATTTGAAATCATTTTTTTTTAAATTTTATGTTGTCAAATTCATTTGAATTATTTGTTTGTTTTTTGTGATAATAATAATATTGTTGGAAAAAACCAAACAAACAGCTTCTGTATCTCTATCCTACATTTAATGTTCTGAAAAATATCAATAATTTAATCTTGGAGTTGCAAAAAATCGTAAAGTATTCAAAATCATGTAGTAGATGAAAGATTAAAAACCAATGCAATATCTTAAATCTGTGTGAAAAGAGTCTTACTTAAGTATGAAAAGAAATGGTTGACCTTCAGTTGTATATTCTTTTTTATTTAGATTATGTGCCCAGGTATTACTTCAAGTGACAAAATGTATATATGAAGATATTTTCAATTATTGTATGTCTCATTTCACCATCGAATTATGAACTGCCAACATTTTAATAGTTCATCGAATTTTCATGACGGAACATGGTTTACAAGCTTATGTACAAAACTGTTCAATCATATAGGCCTATATTGTATAGAATATGATTTTGTATTTCTGTAGTTATTTATACTTTATCTTATTACTGTGTATAAAATGTATTGCATGTTTATTGTAAATAAAGTGTGACGTGTTTGCAAGTTGTCAAGTCCCTTTTCATCGTTTTCAATTTTTTTTTTCCTCTTAATATTGCTCTGAACTTCTATTAATATTTTTACTGAATTTACCGATTGGATATATTCTAATCAGTTTTAGTTTTGCTTAAAATTAAGCTAAAATGACAGAAAATTTCAGCCATTTTGTTTTTATACTACCCTACAAATTTAACTTTTTGTCAACGATTTACGTAAATTGGGATTTTAAAAATATTATTTATTTTTTGTATTTATATTAAAGAGAGATAAAATGATTCATAATTATGAAAACAATTCTCGATACTATTATTTAAAAACTCCTTTCTGCACGATCTTCAGTACCTGAATGCATTTAAGTATCAAACTACTTGCGACAACTTTTTTTTTTTTAAAAAATTAGAGATATGGAGATTTTTTTGTAGGTTTTAGATTTATTTAGTACATTTTAAGAAAAAAGGCTAAAATTAGGAAGAGAAAAATAAATTATTACTCCTAAAATGGGAAAAAATTGGTAAAAATTTATAAACGGGGCCTATTTTGTACAAAAAGTCTACGAACAAATTCTCATTTTTTCAATTTTGATGTATTACTTTGCAATTCTTTTTTGAAATGATTTTCAGGATAAGAGATATTTTAATTTTTATAAAAACTAGAGCACTTTATCTTAGTTATTATATGAAATTGTGTAAAAAAAACAGTGATTATATTCACATAAGGGACTGTAAATTTTGTAATAAAACAGTGATTGATAAATCTGAAGATTTAAAGACTTCTACTGTTTTTCAGAAGATACACAAAAAATTTCAGCAAATTATTTTCAAAACTTTTTAGTAATCGCTGTCCCCGTTTAAGTTTTTCACAAAAAAACGCATTTTAAAGTTTGACATCTTGTGTAAATCTATGGCATCTGCTTTTACTAAAACACTTGTAGTTTTTGTTCTAGTGTATGGAAAATAAAAAATTTGATATTTTTATAAGGTTATTAAGATGGCCGATCAAATAAATTCATTAGGAAAATTGTCAATTTTTGAAAAAAATCATAATTTTAGGGTCGTCGGGTACCTTACAAGTATAGAAAACAAACAAAATGAGCTGAGCATGATGACTGAAAATAAATTGCTGGAAAAAAAGCGGTATTTTCACAAACTTAATTAGATCCTGGAGATACTGAATTTATAGAGATTTATGTTCCTAATAAAAATTATTCTTTCTGCTTTCATGCATGTTGCGATTTCACAAAAGAAAGTATAAAATTAAGAAAACAATCACTTTACGATTTTATTTCAATGGGTAGCCTAGTGGTTAGAGCATCCTACTCAAGACCGGAGGGCCTGGGTCGATGCTCGATGCCACTAAATACCACCGAGTATAGACGGAGTACGTGCTCGTTATATCAGTGGGTCCGAAAGTCTGGTGGGCGGTCGCAGCAGAAACCACGAGTGCAGGGGGCTGGAGAATATTTCCCTCCCCTTCAGTTCCATGCCAAAATTGTGGAGGTGGATATAGGTGGTGTCGCCATCTATCGTTAAGAAGTCCAACCTGTCTCACAGGCAATGGCAAATTTCATTCCTTTCCTGCGGGAAGGACACGACAACAACAACAACATATCAATGTTTCTGCAATTCTTAAAGTTTTAAGTGGGGATAAAATTAAATATTTGTAATTATATGGGTTATTCTTCACATTTCAAAATTATTTTAACTAAACCAAAGATACAAATCGACTGTGATTCTGAACAATCTGTACATGATAATACTAACAATAAAAAAAAGCTGTAGATAACATTTTTGCATTCAATATACCTTTTTTATGAAGGTTTCGACATATTCTGCATTTTCTCAATTCACGCTGCGTAGTACAATTTAAATTCTACCTGATCTTTAAGTTTAAAAAACTATAACTTCGAAAGAAAAAAAACATACTTTCTAATATATTTTATTCCTTGCTAAAAACAAACAAAAATATCTCCAATTCACTTAGCAGAGTCCATGCTTTTTTAAAAAAATCCATAATGGCAAAAACATATTCTTTTTTTTTCTCCTGAAATTTATTATTAATCAAAACAATACAATAAATACAGCTAATGAAGTGAATAGAACATTTTTCTAATTTTAACAAGAGAAATTACATAAAATGAAATGCTTACAATAATTTATTACATCTTCCAAATTATTGTGCTGCCATCTATATACATTTTTT
>BMAO01008891.1:0-46561 GCA_019973975.1 Trichonephila clavata | reverse complement strand
GTGGTGCCGCGCACGAGAAAACTGGACTGCAACGGAATGGAACTAGATAGTTTTAGCGAAGAGTCCAGATTCAATCTCAGCAGGGATGTCAGTCTGTTCGTGTGTGGAGAACCCGTGGTGAACGCCTCAATCCTGCCTTTGCTTACAGCGACACAACGCTTCCACAGCAGGTGGGATGGTATGGGGTGTCATTGCCTACAATACGGCCGCCCCTAGTATTGATCCGTGGCACCATGACAGCCCAATGGTATGTCCATGACATCCTGCAACACATGTGCTGCCACTCATGGAACGGCTCCCAGGAGCCATTTTTTTAAAAAGGAAATGCTCGGCCTCCCACGGCAAGGGTGTCACAAGACTGTCTACGCACTGTTAATACTCTTCCTTGGCTGCCAATCTCCAGATTTGTCTCCAATCGAGCATATCTGGCTCATTTGGGACGGAGAGTTGGGCATCCCACGAGTTTGAACAAACTAGAGGCAAGGTTACTGTAAATATGGAACGAAATGTCTCAAGACATCATACAGAACTTGTATGCTTCAAAGCCCGATCGTATCGCATCGTGCATTCGAGAAGGTTCAACAGTGTATTAAATCCTCCGTTCTTTTGTCTTTGTCTCTGAAATAAATGATCATTTTCCTTTGATTTTTCTAATCATTTATATCAAAGTAGTCTTTTTGTATGTAAAATTTCGTTTCATTTTGAGGACTTCTTCTTGGTATGCTAATTTTTTTTTTTTTTTTTTTTTTTTGTCCAGGAGTGTGTATTATATGATCCCATAAAACTTTGAAAAGTGTTCAGTTGACACCTTCATGCAGTGACTCAGCCGATAGCTTCTTTTTTTTTATTGACAAAATAGTTTTTTATTGTGAAATATAAATAAACTTCAGTACCTATTCTTTGACAAAAAGATAATTATAATTTAAAAACGCTATCCCTAAATTTTAAAAAAAATTGTTTGAAAATTGATTAACTGTATGTGTTACAGAAATATTTACATGATCATTTAGATTCCTTTGAGATCTTTTAATAATTATTATTAATAATAACGACAGCGATAAATGTACTTTATTGCTTGCATTCAAAGCCAATCAATTAATGTGTTGAAACTAAAATTAATTGGTACATGCAACTTTATTTGCTTGTCTCAAAGTCCAGCTATTGATAAATTACATAAAATTCTGTTTAGTAGTTTAAAATACTAATCCATTGAAAAAAAATCCAATCATTTTAAAAAAATAAATTAAATCTTAGTATTTTTTTTATCTGCTTAACTCAACGGACACAGAAATAAAAATTTGTTTTCGTTTTTCTCAAATAGATAATTTTTTATTATAAAAAACTTTCATATTAATTATAATCTAAGTATCACAATTTAATTCTCTGAATACACACGCAAGTATTACTGAAAAAAGAAATTATTTGATAATTTAAATAATAAATTTTTTTTTCTTCGGATACTGCTTGAAAATTGTTCGAATCGCGTTGCCAAAAGGCAAACTTCTTCGAAAAAGGATTATGATACTTTTTGAAAAAATAATGCACTTTTTAGTGTTCAGAAACAATTTTTATTGTATTGAATGTTTCATGTACTTACATATTAAGTATATATGTTACCGGCAAAGTATGAAATCCGGCATTCTATAGAATGCCTAGGCATTCTATACAATGCCTAAATCTAGCCGGCAATGTATGAAATGATTCCTATTTCACACATTGCCTAGGCATTCAATAGAATGCCTAATGAGAAACCGGCAAAGTATGAAATACATCTCAGATTCATTTCGAATATTGTCAATTAGCAAGACAAACTTTTAACGCGTGTCCCAGGCTCAGAATCTGTTAGTTGTACATTGATTTTTGTTCGGAATTGTCAAAATACTCTATTTTACTTAAACTTGTTCAACAAAAAAATTGGTTTTTTCCAGTGCTACCTCAAAATGGAGGAGCAAGCTATAGTGTTGGAGAAGGAGCCATGGTCTATAGCAGGGGTCGGCAACCTATGTAACACGTGCCACATGTGGCACGCGGTACAATTCTCAGTGGCACTTTGCGCTGTTCAACAAATTTGTAAACTTTTGAATTGTTACAAAAAGGCTCTACTGTGTGGTTCGCTGAATCATATTGGTAGATTGGTTTGACACGCAACAGCTAAAAGGTTGCCGACCCATGGTCCATAGACATAAAACAACTATTCAACGGCTAGTTACTTAAAATTCAAGTTGATGCATACACACAAAAAAGGTTTTTTCGTAACTGAAATTACTTACTAGAAGTTAATAACTGATACTAAAAATGCTAAAATGACTATTAAGAAGGAACCCAGGGACAATTGTTGCTGAATAGCTATGATGGGAAAATAAAAGTAAAATAATTTGCGGAAAATAAAGTACTCATTTAAACTGTTAAAGAAGGCGTCAGTACCATAAAACAGTGGTCCCCAACCCTTGGTCCATGGATCAAAGGTATCAGGCCACTCAAAGAGCATTAAATTATTTCCATTATATTTACTGGGGTGTATTTGTCTCGTGTTTGTGTGACTTTCCATGGAAATCACTTCATATTTTATGTAAAATCATTTTATAATTATTTTTTGGTGCAACTGAATTTTACTCTGAAGGCATGTTTAAATGCAATTAAATTATAAAATCAAAACAATTTAAAATATAAATAATCGACGTCGCACCCATAGCAGGCCACCGTAAAATTATGAAATGTTGACCGGTCTAGAAGAGTAAACTGTTGGGAAGAACTGCTATACAGTATTATGCCAAGGGTTCTTTTTTTCCCCAATGGAGCTGCAGATTGGTATTTTTACCATTTTCAGACCTAGTACATTCCCCAGGGGCTGGTATCCCTTTTTAGTGCGGCACCATGTAGGCGATACCAATTGCCACTGGTAATTTTGACACCCAGTTTGATTATGTGAACTTGTTCAAGGAATTTAATTTTCCAAGAGCAAAATTAAATTCAGGATTCTGGTTATGTGATAGAATTCTGAAAGAACTTTCAAACAAACACAACAGTGTTACACGTTATGATATTGAACTGTACATCCACCTACGTGAAACTTGCCACAAAAAACAGAAAGTTATTTTTAAAAAAGGTATTTTAGTACAAAATTTTGATTTTTTTCCGAATGCCAATATTTTTGCACTTGTAATGAGAGAGAAATAGGATGGTTTGTATCAACTTAGAACTTCTGAAGTAATTTTAATAGAAGTATATACGGAATCACAATTTAACAATATTTTTTTAATGGCAGTCTCATTAATTTGTCATAATAACATTTGTAATTTTAAGAATATAAGTCATTGATATAATATCCTTATCATGACCATGTTTCATACTTTGCCTAAATAGCTTTAGGCATTCTATAGAATGCCTAGGCATTATATAATGCTAGGCAAAGTATGTAATAAATCTCATATTTCATACTTTGCCTTAAAACGTCCGGCATTGTATAGAATGCCTAGGCATTCTATAGAATGCCGGCATTTCATACTTTGCCGGTAACATATATAATGATTAGAATTTATCTAATATTTCAATTATATTATTTGTAATTTTTTGAACAAACTTTAATTTATTCGGCTAAATATGTTGTTTTCATATTTCCGAAGAGAAAAAAATTAACTTTGTCGATCTTTCATTATTTTATTAAGGTTGAAAATTGCTAGTCATATTGGCGATTATCGGATTTTTATTGCAGACAGTAAATAAGCAATCACACAGAATTTAAGAGTGATACAATTAAAAAGGTTGTGCTGCCACCTATCTGAAACATCTTTAACTTGTCCGGGGCTTAGAAATGTTTCATTTTGCCGTGTGATTTTGGATAAGATTCCAAGATTAAAACATAAATCAGAGTAAAGTAAATAAATTTGTTGAAATATTTTATGATTTCTGACTAAATTTGCAAAAAATTAAACTGTCATTTCTAATTTAACTTAAATGTTACAGAAAGAGAAAAATAATTAGGGAAAATTTAAAACAGACAAAAAAGAGAGATTGTAAAAATATACATCAGCAAATGAATTTAGCCCCTATATTATCAAAATGACTATATTTAAATGATAATATGGTGCAAAAAAAGTTTAAGTATGATATTATTTAAATATAATGTATTTTGTTTATGGCGGGCGATATTTGAAATTTACCGATAACGTAAATAAATAGATAAGCAACCTAAATTCTTCGATGCGCTATTTTTTTCTTATAAAAACTGTTCTTATTCCTTCTTTAAACAAAAATTTGCTTAGACATTTATAATTTAACACTTCAATTTTGTACGATAGTAAAAAAGCAAATGCTAAGTTTATTATTGTTTCCCAGAACTTCTTTTCATTTGCTAAAAATTCCAATCATGATGAAATGTATTAAAAAAAGAACTTTAGTTTTTGATGAAGGAACATTATGTGAAAAAATGGTTAATTGCATTTGAATATCACTGAATGCTTTAGATGAAATGATTTATTTAATTCAACGATAATCTTATCATTTAGTCATTGCGTAAATTTAAGTTTATGAGTTTGCCCAAAGATGGCAGCACTAGGGAAAAAGAGTTAATATTGGTTTTATTTCACCAGAATTTAAATTCCTGTAATATTTATCAATTTATATATTTATTTGTTTGAGAATGTTTGCAAGCTTTTATTTTGTTTATAATTGAGCAGCCCAAAGCGTAATTTTAATCATAGCGAATGTTTAATAGAAATAAATAAAGTATATTAGGACGCTAAAAATACCACTATATGCTGTCTCAGGCACATGCACAAAAACAATTGCCTGGTTTTGCTTTCTTTATTCAGTGTCTATTTGTATTTTCTTAAAATTAATTAAAAGATTTTTTTTAAAAAAATTAAAATTTAAGAGTAAGTTTGAAGAATTATCTTTTTTAACGTTTTCGAATCTTTATTATTTTAAAGAAATTGTATAATTTTCCGGTAAAAATAAAAATTTTAAAGAATGCTTTCACTGCAATCTACCTAAAAAAGCTGATACTGGAGTTAAATTTTAGTTCTTTGAATAGAGAACTATATATAAGAACTAAATGTTTCAGATGCCTATTATGAGAACTATATTTCTCATAATAGGTATCTGAAAAATCAGTTTTCGTTTTTCATATGCGGATGAAAAAGATATTTTCATACGATATCACCCTCAAATGATGAGAATCTTCTCTAGAAAAGGTATTTATCATCAATATCTCTAATAATTTATGATACTAATTCATAGTTTTCAATATCTTGCTTACAATTTCAACATCGCAAAAGAGTTTTTTTTAAATATTTTAAAAATATACTTATATCTTCATCAACTTAGGAGAACAAAGAGTATTCAGCATTTCATTGTACAAAAATAAGCCTTCTGAACCTATTTCAGAGTATTCTTCGATATAAATAGGAACTAAGAAAAACTATGAATAATCATGAAAATATGTTTCATACTCAGTGGGGTAACGGAGTCAAAATCAGTCTTAGGACACAAAATCAGGTTTTGGGCCCTAAGCCGGATCTTACAAAAGATTGCAAAATCATAACTTTTGGGCCTTCTCAGATCCTGCTTCCCAATCACGATGTGGGGGTTGAGTGGGTGTCAGCTACGCCACACACACTATTCATATTCCAGAAACTAAAAAACCAACATCATGTTCTTTTTGATGCCCATTCTAAAGACTAATAGAAAATTCGAGAAAATAATGCTGTTCATTTCCTATCAGAATGGAAGACAAGGGTAAACTAAAACAAGAGAGCCTTTAAAAGAATCTGTTAACCTTACTACCTATTTTACTATGAAAACAATTAAAGATTTGTACCCTTCATAAAATAACACACAAAGGGAAAACCTAAAAACTGAGTGACCTGATCTAGGTATTTTCAACAGTATCAATTTATACACACATACATATATATTAAAATAATGAAAGAAAATCACTCGCCTACCATTATATGAATATATATATAAGTTATGGTCGCAAAGGAACGTTGGAAACGTGTGTTTGTATATACAGGGTTATTCGCTACCAGACCGACCAACTTGCAGGGTGCGTAGGTAGTGCAGAGATTACTTGGAATCACATAGGAAAGCAGGGTCACAAATGCCGTAGTAGGGAGCTTTGGCGCAAAGAAGAAAAGAAAAAGAACAGAAAGAGGAACAGTTTACTGAAACCAGAAAACATTTTATTGAAACATTGTACTACAACAGGTGTTCGAAATTACGATGAGAAATCGTCTGGCCGTTCCTCTGTCGTTGTGCCACTCCATGTGGTATCAGCATGAAGGGACTTCTCCACATTATGGAATTCACGTCCACGTCGACCGACACCACATCGTAACTTTTGGACAGCGGGGTATAGATCGTGGAGGACCGGTTCATTGACCTTCCAGATCACTGGACCTATCATGCTTTCTTATGGAGTCAAATGAAGCGATTGGTATGAGAGACGATCATTCCTTCAGTTAAAGACTTCCTCTCTCGAACATCTGTAGCTGCAGGGAGGATAGGCGACATGCTAGAAATCTTCTAGAATGTATGAAATGCCATTGTAGTATCGTTGTCGGCCTACCAGTCGACTTCTGGTTGTAATTTCAAACACCTGTTGCAGTACAATCTTTCAATAATATGTTTCCCGTCCCATTAAAGTGTTGCTCTTTCTGTTCTTTGCTTCCTTGCGCCATACATCGCAACTACTGGATTTACGACCCTGCATTTCAATGTGATTACGGGTCTTCTCTGTACCCCCTACACATCCTCCAAGAAGGTTGCGAATCAACCTGTATATACACTCATGTCCATAAATTAAGGATAATGAAGTTCAGGCAAAGAAAGAGACAGAAGCAAAACAAATTTGACTTATTTGTAAAGTCTATTTATTAAACAAAAGGTAAAGAGCAAAAAAGATGCTATATGTTTCACATAATTAATAAAAATTGCGAGATTTTTACTCCCTGGAGCAAATTTCAAAAAAAGAAACCATTTACAAAAAACAGTATAACAGGGTTAGTATGATGGTTAATACGGAGTATGTCTCCCTGACGATGCAATACAGGCCTTACAACGCCTACGCATTCGGAGTATCAAATTATCAATCTAATCTTGGGAAATATTACACCACTCATCAAGCAATGCCCTCCGAAGTTCCGGTAGACAGGTGGGAGGGGGTTGACGGGCTGCAATTCGTCGGCCAAGCATATCCCACACATGCTCTATTGGATTCAAGTCCGGTGAGTATGCTGGCCAATCCATACAGGTGATATCTTCCAATTGAAGGTATTCGTCTACAATGTTTGCACGGTGAGGAAGGGCGTTGTCATCCATAAACAGAAATTCAGAACCCATGGCGCCCCGAAACAAACGTACATGTTGTTCCAGAATGACATCCCGATAGATGTGGCCTGTCATCGTTACACTCTGAACATGCAGGTCAGTTCTGGAACCAAGAATAATTCCTCCCCAAATGAGCCATCCTGCACCACCGTAACGGTGTCGTTTAATGGTGTTCTCTTGGTGGTAACGGGTACCTTGCGCTCTCCATATGAAAGTCCGGCGAGAATCAGACTGCAAACTAAACCTGGACTCGTCGGAAAACATCATACAAGACCACTGTTGCGGTGTCCACAATGCATGCTCTCTACTCCAGGTTAATCGCAGGCGACAGTGAGTTGCGGTAAGGGGAACACATCTGACAGGCCTACGAGCATATAGACCAATGTGCCCTAAGCGTCTGTACACGGTCTGCCTTGAAACAGTCGTACCGGTAGCTGAAGAGAGCTGACGAGATAGATATGATGCTGTGCTCCGTCTGTTTCTTTTGGCAGTAACTGCCAAACACCGGTCCTCATTCGGCGTTGTAACTCGGGGGCGACCTGTGCTGTAACATCTTCTCCCATTACCATCATCTTGGAATCGTTGCCAAAGCCTGGAGATGACACTCTGGGTGATTCCAAATTCCTCGGATACTTCCAGATAAGTACGTCCACATTCCAGTCGTCCGATAATTCGACCACGTAAAAAATCATCCAAATGCTTCCTTTGTGCCATAACTATGCGGTTATTGCAATGAAAGGCTTTTAAAGCGCTTTTGAACAATTTTGCTTCTTTGCCACCATTCCTTATATACCCCTCTCTTACACTCTCGTCATTGTGACGTACTATCAGTGCCATCTGGTGGTTTCCTGTAATTTGCATATTCTTCTTCAAGATGTGTGTAATAATTCTACAGGTGAAATTTTTATTTTAGAGTTCAATTTTTGTGTGATTCTGAATTATCCTTAATTTATGGACATGAGTGTATATGTATATATGTATGGGTATTTTAAACACTACTTTGCTTGTAAATGTTTTCTTAAATTTGTAAACAGTTACAGCTGCTTTCTCCTTGTTTTATTTTCAGTATTTTTGCATTTACCCCATTTTATTTGTACATTTCAAATAACCTTTGCCTAATTTCAACCAATTTTTGCTTATTCCGGTAAATATTTGACAATTATCATTACGATTGTATCAAATAGGTTGCCGTAATTCGTATTATATTTCGCAATAACTCACTGGGAGTGCCGTAATTCGCAATAACTCACTGGGAGTGCCGTAATTCGTATTATGTTTCGCAATAACTCACTGGGAGTGCCGTAATTCGTATTATATTTCGCAATAACTCACTGAGAGTAACACCGTTATATCTTATATTTTAATTTAATCTATTAAAAGTTGCAATAAAAAATATTTTTCAAATATGCGATGAAGAGACTAATTGTATTTTTAATACCATTCATTTCCTCCTAGACATATTTCACCACACATACAGCAATTAATAAATATTGTTAATAATTACAGTAATAATTATTATATAAATTTTTAAGTATTTAAATGTTTTATTTTATGAAAATTACCGAAACTTACGCACTACCGTACCAATGACTACGTTTAAAATAACTCACCAAGTTGGTAACCTCAATTTCGCATGCGCCGTATGCGCTAAACTGGCAACCATGTACTTCGTTTCATAAAATATTGCAAATATGGTTGCGATAATACGTAAGTACCAAATTATCTTACTTTCTTCTTACTTATTACCTTTTCTTGAGTCAAATAAATTTGATAAAGACAAATTATTTCTTTTTTAATTGTCTCGATTCTATCTTACTTGCGACAAACTTTTCATTTAGCTCACACCTTTGGCGACGGAAAAATTGGATTTTCTGCTTAGAAATCTTAGTTCGGTTATTGGTTTTGAAATTAGTACAAGTGATTTTAAAATCATAGACAACGTAACACTTTAAGGTCGTGAGAAATGTCAAATATGTTGTTCTGGCATTGCATTACGTAATTAAATATAAACAAAGAAAAATAGAGATTAACGTCCAAATATATATATAATTCATTTTATCTATTGAAAAATAGCAAATTGCATATTTAACAGAGTTTGGGATTGTTGAAAAATCTATTATTTTAGTGGCTGAACTCTCAGTTAAAGTTAACTTTTTCTGCTGTTGTTCAAATATAAACATGTCATCGAACAAATAGTATCAAATAATGGCAAAACGATTTATCTCATCACATTTCGGAATTTGTTAACCGAACTTGTATACACATTACTGGTAATATTCTAAAAAGAACTATATTGTTGCGAAACTCTATAAAGAAAACCAAATTCTATCATTTTTAGTAGAATAATAAACTAATCTGACTCAATTTTCTTCTGAAACTCCGAGCTTCTAACAGTCTCAAGTACTTAATTCAACGGAATTCTAATTTTTTTTTGTTGCCACACGATGAAAAATAAAAGAATTAAACGAACTCAGTTTTAACAAATATCGTCTGTATCAAAAGATGATTGTAATATTTATCAAATTAAAGGGAGAAAAAGATGAAATATATAAATTCAGTGTTTACCTTATGTATGTCAGCTAAAAATAAATGCATTAAGCCAAAGTATTCTGTTTACCGGATTTATCAACAATCGTCATAAACTCTGAGAAAAAAAACGAAATTTATTTTGAATAGAGTTAATAAAACATTTTTTTAAGGATTTCTACAGTATACTGTAAAAGCATGTACAAAAATAAACCAGTATTTACTACAGGTTGTACCTCATCTCATGAAATGAAACTAATTTAATTTCTCATTATCTTTTTAATGTTTCAATCTCTCTTTTAATGTTTTAATAGATTATATTGATTTCACAACGGCATCGGAATTTACAACTTAAGCTGTCACTTCTGTTTATTATTTTATAAAGTGTAAAAACAGAAAATAAAAGTTAACACTAGACCATCTAATCTGAAAAAACTAAGTTATCAACATCAAATCCTTTCAGAGTCATGGGCTTAACTCCATTTTTTTTCTAAAAACAATCGGATTTTCTCAGTTAAGCAGTTAATTATTTCCAGTCTCAGGTGTTTTGCAGAATTTCAAGTGTGTATTGCTCGTTCTTTTCTCCCTTTTCCAATCGATTTTTCAAAGCAAGAGTTTCTTTGCAAAAAAAAAAAAAAAATTAAATATTTACTTTAAAAGGGAACGTGAAGTCTTCCTGTCTTTCTTTCATCCACTTGGGGGCAAAAAAAGCTCAAAATACAATCGTTGGAAGGAGAAAGTAGAAGATTTGCTCACTTTCGTAAAAACCGCTTTTGGAATAATTGAAGAAAATGATAGGTAGGAAAAAAGAAACGTTTTGCAGAAATCAGTTTTTATGTACGTTAATATGCAATTGGTTTTACAAAATTCATTTCGTGGAACATTTATAAAAATCTTGTGTGTGTGTGTGTGTGTGTGTGTACATTGCTTTTTTAAAATTCTTTTCTGTACTAGTTCTATGCAATTTGTGTCCCTGGAGACATATAAGAAAGATAACTTCTTTGACCTGTTGTATTTTTTAATAGATAAAAATGTTTTTTTTAGAAAGGTTGATTTTGAAATTGATTTCTATCTCACAAATGCTTATAACCGAGAATTTCTTTGCAAAAAGAATTTTTTAAAAAAAGTTTAAGATATAACAGATGTATTTTTAATAATTACCGTATTTATTCGAATCGAAGCCGCCATCGACTCAAAGCCACACCCCAAATTCTCAACATGTTTTTTTGTGAAAAAATAAAAAATAGGGCAAAAATGTTTATTAAAATTCAGTATTTACAAAATTAAAATAAGAACTAATAAGATGTTAATAATTAATTTATTTTGGCTGTATTAAAGACTTTTTGGATACATACAAGAATCTGTAACTGCTCTAACAGTCATTAACGTTTAATTTTCCACATGAAACGAATTTTTCCATCTTCGATTCTAAGCTGCACCAGATTTCCAGTACCATCAACATCACAAAAAGAGGGAAGCTTAGATTCGAGTAAATACGGTAGTAAATTTTTGTACAAAAATTAATTAAATTTTTTTTTATTATTTCAAATTCATCTTAAAATCCTTTTATTCAAAATTCAAATTATTACAAAATTTAGTTTAGATAAAGAGTCAGCTGATTGTGTCACCAACCTACTGATCTGATTGCAACATACAAAATAATTGATTGAAAATAATCACGTCCGGATCACCACTGAAACTGGATGTCTTGAATAAATGGGCGTCTACGTATACAAATTCGTGGCTCTGAGGTCTAAGAGGTTACCATGTTTTTTTTTATTAACTCGCTTGGTTGTATGTCTGTCCGAGTGGAATATTGTAATTCATTTTAAACTAACTTTTCGATGAGCTAAAGACTTGAAATTTGGGCTGTAGCTTAGAAGTTGATGACAATGCATAAAAATGGTTATAAAAACATGGTACATAAAAATTATTTTTAAAACAATACCATCCAACAACTTACATCATTTATGTCAAAATGTTAAATGTTATATAAGTAAAAAAGGTTTGTTTTCCCCCAAAAAATATTATTTTCTACTAGAAATTGGAAAAAAACACTTAAAAGTTTTTGGTTTATTCAAATCATTTTTTCTCTCTCTCTCAGATCAATATAATTTCTTTAAAACTTATTCAGAGCAAATTTTAGTCTCTTTTTGCTCATCGTTGTTTTACAACAAATTTGATTATAGTCGATATTCTTCGGTTATTTACTTCACTTTTTCATGTACAAGCTGTTTTGTTCAACTGACTTTGTGAAAAGATTACAATAAATTCATTAGTAGTATTTAAATAATAGAAATTCAAATTTTATAGATGATTAAGTTTTAAAATTTGCATTCAAATGTTTCATCAATCATCTCTTATTTGGAGATTTTTTCAAAATAATGTTCAATTTAAATAAATAAAAAATTTATTTTTCGACAATTTAAAAGTTTAGTGTTGAAACTTCTTGTTTCAAGGTACAACTAACCAAATATGTAATTTGTGCCGCAGAAAATTCCGTAATCATTTTATTTGAATGTTCGAACACGGAGAGCCTTAAAATAATATTGTAACAGACTGTGTTTTTAACTGTAACCGAAAGGATGACGTAGTAACTGGTTGAGAGAGCTGTGCCGCCCTCATTCAGTAAGTTTCTAGTTGGACAGTTGGTTGGTTAGTTAGGGCCGCGGCGTTCGAGTGGTCTAGGCATCGGATCATGGCTAGCATGTCATGAGTTCGATCCTAGTACCACTAAAGACCCGCCGTGTAGGGGCGCGATGCACGTTAAATCTGTCGAGAGCTCAAACGTCCTCCCGTTGGTGTGGTAGTTAGGAAAGGGGGTGCCAGCTCAGGTGTCGTCCGCGTCACTTGACCATGGTTCAAAATTACGCGGACCGTCGCCAAAAGCCCTCGTGTTGCTAATCAGTGCGACGTTAATAATCTCTCACTCACTGGTAGGTTAGTTAGTTAGTAAGTGTGAAGACATGCCGTTGTATGAGTTCTATATTACTCTGTACCTGCTCAACCACCAAGCGATAATAAAAGGAGAATTTGAGCCTGCGTGTTTAGTGTCTCATTTTGGATATTTCTAATTTATATTGCAATCAACTCATCGGCACGTGTGCTAAAATATAAATTTTAGCAGGACTTTTCATACCATGTTGAAATCTCGAAATAATAATCAAATAAAAACTTTGATTATAAAAACCTCTTTTTTTTCATTAATTTATGTGCAAATATTTCTTTTTATTTTATATATTTCTATGTGTAAATGTATTCACGATATTGATGTATAGGTAATTAAAATTTTGCAAAAACGGTAACATTAAAAAATATTTATTTTTAACTGCGCGAAGTGTTTTTTAAATATTTTTTTTGTTATTCAGAACTATTAGAAAGTATACTAATCATAGCCCCACTTTATATATATAAATCACTGTCATAAATACTATTAGCGTGATGCGTAAATTTAAATGTACTTTCAATTTCTACTATAGTCCACACTCTCCTACGTATATTTATTTATATATCTTGTTCAAATTTTCAATCGTTAGTAAAATACTTTTTATTCATCCTCTCAAGTTCAAATACTTTTTTTAAACTTGTAGTGGATGACACTTGATGTTAATAAAGTTTTTTCAAATATTAATTCATTAATTGAATTTAATTAACTAATTATAGTTAAAGAGATATATTTCAGTCGATATTACTCCTCTAGATGGCAGCACATTTGAATAAAACAGATTTGTTAAGTTTATGATGAAGATTTAACTTAACATGAATATTAATATACTAGTTAGACGTCAGCATTCCTTGTACACTGTTTTAAGATAAATTCGTACTCATTTATTTCAACTTTTATTAAAAAATGTAACTATAAATTTAATATGGTTAAAAATAGTTGAATGTTAATTTAAAAGATGTTTTGTCACTTAATATTGTGCTTCTGTCATATGTATATATATATTTATATTAATTGCCATTATTTAATAAAAAGTAACTAAAACCTTTTCTTTGTTGACTTAAGTAGGAATTGACCTTTAAAAAAAATTTTTTTATTTTTTTTAATATTTCAGCAGAATATGGAAGAAGGTAATGAAGAAGGTAATTACGAATCATTTCGACACATTAATATTTTATCTTTACATTTTATATTTATCATTTGTGTAATATTCTCGCAAGTTATGAGAACTCTAAACTTTGCTTAAGATTTCTCGTTATTCGTAAGAACTTTTGAAATCCAAACAGATGCAAAGCCATTTTCAAAATAGAAACCACGGATGGATTCATGGTTAGTGTTTAATTATTAATTATGCAACTGCTGAGAGAGAGAGAGAGAAAGCATTGCATGCCACTTGTTATTTTTCCTTCCAAAAATTTTAGCGGAAGAAACACGTTTCGTCTGTAAAATACATCGAAAGCAGCAACGTAATCTTATTTGTGTAGTTAAAGACAAACTTTTGGAGCTGATATAGTTGAAAAGTAAACATTTAGCTTTCTTTCCATTTAAAACCTACTCTTCTCGCTCAACGGACGAAATTTTTGAAAAGTCTTTTGAAAAACTTAACACGTTCTTAAAAAAAACCCACTAGATTTGCGATTTCCATCACTGTTAAAATTATAGTTTTTGAGGGGGAAAAAAAGAATAGTTTTTGAATCTCTTTAAAAAATGGCAAACATTTCGGTTTCTTATGTTTTAAAATATTTATCACCAAGTTCAGAACTGATATATTCTAAACTTCACAAAGTTGTATCTATATCTGAAAAGATTAAAAAAATTTTTAGGGGGGGGGGGGGAGTTGGAAAAATACTTTTCCTACATCCACTGTAAATTTTCACCACGAATTATCGATTTTTATACATTAAGCTCAAAAGAACTTGAATATGTGTTTGCATCATACACGACATAATTTTTGAAAGTATGCACAATTTTCTTATAAATGATTAAAATATCTCGTTTTTTATTATATTTATTAATCTTTAACCTTCTCTTATGCGTTTAAATTTAAATTAGTACTTTTTTAATAAAATTATAACTAAGCAACATAAATGTATTAAAATGTCAATAAATAGCAAACATTACCATACATAAGAACACTTTGAGAAAAACGAATACAATCAAAACGAAGTATTAGTTAAAAAAGTACCGAATTCCTTGAACACTAAATTTAACTGGGAAATTGCAAAACAGTCCAGTTTGAATAGTCTTAATAATGGTAATTATTTATTCTTGAAACATCTTTTTTTAAAAAAAAAATTTCCATTATAACTTTATTATGCATTTTGGCTGGGTTTTTTTCACAATACTTGACTTTTTTTCATGTAACCAAAAGCTATGTATGTCAAACAGCAGTTCATCTGTTTGAGAAAATCTTCAAAACAACAGCAATGAAAAAAAATGAACAGAAAAAAAAAACACGCCAAGTTGTTAGAGTATAACGGGAAAAAATACAGTTTTTTGTTCAAAATAAAACGTATTTTCGTAAATTTGGCTTTTACATGTGAAACGCGTACCTTTTTACTTGTTCTTCTCTTCCAAAAGGGATTGACAACATTTAAGGTGACTGCCTACGTTGAAAATGTCGTTTTTCGACTACATAAGGTATTTTTTTTTATTTCAAAATCTTATAGTTTGAACTTTTTCTTCTAAGACGGTTTTTCTTTTTCCTTTAAGCGATATAGAAATAAAGTTACAGTGATTTTAAAAAACATCACTCTCTGCAAAAGGAAACCGGAAGTTGCAGAAAATTGCAATTTTTAACTCAAATTCTGCAGTTTCTCTCATTTTTTTAATTTATAAAATATATTTCCGTAATTTTTCTAGTGTTTCAGCCACCTATTATTAGTGTAGCTATTTATTGCTAAAAATTGGCAACAAACAGTCTGCTTACATTCTAGCTTGGACATCGAAATAATGCACATTTTTGTAGAATTTGTTCAAAGCAGACCAAAGTTTTAGGTGCTGCTTCTAATGCACATGTTTGTTGCAATCATAAGGGTTCTGCTTCAAGCATGGAGACTGTCGGAGCATATCGCATATTTGAGGGATCAGAAAATTTTCATAAATTGCAGTACACTGATTACTATGGTGATGGGGATTCCAAAGCATATGAAACTACAATGTATTGGTCACGTGCAGAAAAGGGTTGGGTGTCGTCTCAGAAAGTTAAAAAAGTCAGTGAAAGGATTGGGAGGGAAGATAAAATTGACGGACACTTTTATCGACAAATTGCAAAATTATTACGGAATAGCAATTCGCAGTAATACAAAAAAATTAGCAAAAATACAAGGCGCAGTTATTGCTGCGTTTTATCACTACTGTTCCAGAACTGAGAAAAGCCTATGCATGGTCAATGCCCAACAGGAACAGATAGTTGGTGCAAATTCCAAAAAGCAAAGGCGCTTGGTAAAATATTCCCCGGGCTACCACTAAATATTATAAATATTGTTAAACCACACTACTTAAAATTATGTGATCATAAACATTTAGAAAAGTGTTTACATGGAATGACCGAGAATGCCAATGAGAGTTTTAATGGTGTTCTGTGGAACATAGCTCCTAAACAAAACTATGTTGAACCCCAAACTTTGCAATTAGGGGCATATATAGCTGTTCTACTATTTAATGAAGGTACTAGTGGCTTATTAAAAGGGACAAATAAGCTGGGGTTAAATGTTGGTAGCTATATGATACGCGCGCGTATTAAAATTGTATGACTATCGACGGATAAACGACGTAGAAAGACATTTATTACCCTTTACAAAATTAAAAAGGATAAAAAAAAAAAAAAACAAGAGTTCACCAAAAGAAAAAAAGGGTTGCACCGGGAGAAAAGGAAGGTGTGGCATATCACCTGGTGAATTTTAGATAATTTTGTAAAGTATGTATACCTTTGTACAGTAACATAAAACTTTAAATGTGTTTTTCTCAAAATTATGTTTTCGAAAGAAACTCTTTCCCAGAAACATGATATTTTAAGTACCAAACAAGATAATACTTTAAAATTTTGTGGGAATGTTTTTTATACTATTTGTCATAAGTACTATACTAAGTATACTATTTGTCATAAGATCATAAGTTTTGTTGTAGGTTATATAGTTTTTTTATTTAGGATAGTTTTTTATAAAGAAAAACTTAAAAATTATCAAAATCTTCATATTATATTGCATAATTGCCTGTAATGTTTTTGTACTTCAATATTTCTTTTAGACTTAAGTTCATTTTAAAGAGCATCATAATATGTATGTTGTGTATAAAGGAAGTTAAGATAATTACATTAGAATTTTTTATACAGTGTTACCCATTTTAGTACAAATTTGGTAAAATTTCCTTGAAAAGGACCAATTTTTTTAAAAGTACAATATTTATTTAAAATTTTGTATGTATTTACATATTTTTTTCTATTTTTCGTCCTAAAAACACTGAATATGTTTCAAAAAGTTATTTTTATATATAAAAAAAAAAATGGATCCAAAGGTAGGCAGTCACAATAAAATTAAACTAAAATAAAATTTTAATTAACAATAACGATATTTGATAATTTTTATGTGGTATTTTATGCAGCTATTAATGCTATGCAAAATTTCTTAAAACTGAAAAAAAGTTTTTTTTTAAGAAAAAAAACTTTGTTTTGACAAATATAAGAATGTTTTTACATTAAAAAATCATTTTTAAACAAGTTCGGTAAAATTTCTGATTTTTTTTTTTATCATTTCAAAAACATTCTTCCTTTTTTTTTATTGTATTCCTGCTGCAGGACAGGAAAGTTTCGCTGATGAAAACTGACTTCTCTAATGCTTATTTTGGATTGAAAAAAATTAACCAAGTTCTATTTTCTTATAAACGGCTTAAAAATTTTTTTGAAACCTTTCTTTACGCAACGTCTTTACTGTTACTCGAGTAGAATACAGAAGTAATATTAGTTTTAAATTTATGAGCATGTACTTTCAACATATGTTGCTGAAATATTCTAGCTTTAGTAAAATAAGAACATCTGTAAAAAAGTATATTTGTCCCCCCCCCCTTTTTGGCGATGTTTAAATAAAATAAAATATTTCAATTTTAGAAATCGTTAAAAAGAACTCCCAAACTATTTTTTGGAAGCTATAAATATAGATATATTTAATTCATTCAAACAGTTCAAAGGTCTGGAAACTTTTACTGTTTTAAAAAAAACCAGTTCCTCTTTTCACTAAAAAGTTACACGTGTCACAAATTATTAAAGATTTTTCAAAAGGAATAGTGGAATAAAAAATGCAAGTTAAATCAGATGGGCTTCGTTTGTTTAACTTGTGACTTTATGAAAAAAAAACCGTGCTTATCTTTTTCGAAATGAGTTCTTTTTTCCCGTCTTTCATGATTAAGTGCTCATTTTAGAGACGAAAGACACTTCGTTAAAATTAATTTCTCGAGTTTAAAACCTAAGTTTTCACCAGAATTATTTTAAAAAAAAACTCTTTTGAGTAAAATAATCTCTAAGGGCTTGGATTACCACATTTTTTGCAATATTTGAAAGTGGCTGACTACTGTCGGAACCATGAATTAAAAAAAAACGCATAAATGGATAGTCGTTTTGAAATTAAATGTCAGTTGAATTAGAATGTACATAAAAAAATTGTTTTAAGAATATTATTACAATAAAATATTGTTTCAAGAATATTATCACAATAAAAAAAAACTATTTAAATGCTTTGGCAAAAAATAAGAGGAAAGAATGACATATTTTGGACACCCTAATATTTGGACATCCTCGTAATTCATTTATTTATTTCTATCAAGAAAGTTTTGTAGCGATCAGAAGAGATGGTAGAGAAATGGTACATTATCAGGAGTATATACTGAAGTATAATTTCCCAAATCCAACTGCGGAATTTTTTATGCGGTGTTTCTTGTCACTTGTAGTCTAGCGTTGTCGTGATGAAAAATCATGCCCTTTCTGTTAGTCCAAAGACGGACGTTTATATGTTTGAATTTCTTTGTTCAAAACATCAGGTTGCCAACAATAAAGGTCGTTTCATTTTCTTTCAGCAACTCATAGAGCACTATACCCGTGCTGTCTCACCAGCAACACAACGTAACCTTCTTCTGATGCACGCTAGCTTTAAATGTGGAGGGTGAGGTATCCCCTTTGTAAACATTAGCTTTTTTTCTAACCACGTGTTTGCACACTATCCACTTTTCATCTCCAGTCACTAAGTAGTCCAAAAACGGTTCCTTTTTGCAACCAACATGATTTGAAGAACATATCGATATTCTGTCCATTGAATTTTTGCTTAATTTGAGTGGTGCACAGTTTAGACAAAAAATCCCATGCCTTTTAACGTAGTCCAAATTAGTGATCTGATGAATTCCTACCTTGAAGCTCACTTCTGTGGAAGTTAAAGTTGGATTTGTCCTGGTCATATTTCGTAGAACTTCATCACTTGCAAGGTGGCCTTCCTGATCTGGGTTCATTTTTCAAAGAAAAATCACCCAAGAAAAATTTCACGAGCTATCTTTGTCATGTTCGATCCGTTACTGCTTCCTCTCCAAACACGTCACACAAGTTTCTTTTTGCCTCCATCGCGTTATTCCCTTTTTTTTAGACTCATACAATGTCTTATGTGCACTTTCTTAAATTCATGTTGACAGTTTTACAAATTTAAAAAAACTGAGTAAAATGCGAAAAAATGTGCAAAATCATCAATAATACTAATCTGACCGTTTAAACCAGTTTCAGTAGGTTCCAAATTCTTGTTAAGGATCAACAACGCATAAAAATTCAGGTGTTCAAAAACGACAGAATTTTTCTTTATACTCAATACAAAGAAACGCAGCAAAGGAAAGGAAATAGTTCACTAATATGATTGTAGCAGATGTTGAAAATGACCTCCATTCATTTCTTGGTACCTGGTCAGGATGAGGCAGATTGCAAATTGAAACTGGACTGCTGGAATCGCTGCAATCTCATCAGTAGCGTTCTGCTGCAGTTCTAGAAGACTATGAGGGTTGTTGCATTATACCTTAGATTTGCGGGTTCCCCACAAAAATTTATCACACACTGACGTATCAAGGGACCTGGGTGATCAAATAGAGCTGAGAACAGACTGACCTCTGCTAACAATTCTGTCAGGAGTGAAGATTGGGTAAATGGGGTCCATGGTTTGGCGGGATGTGTGGGCAGTTCCACCATCCTATTGGAACTAATTGTAGGTCTTTTCTTTCTCAGTTAATGCTGCCACAAATGAATTTAAAATGTTGTAAAAGCAACGCTAAGAATCACTTGATGTGGGCGTCACATTCCCGTCCAATCGTATCTCTTCGTCTGGGCTACTTCTATTTGCCCCACCCTGTATATATGTATAATTTGACTAGTTTATATCCCCCAATTCATTTTTTGTTCACCACTATACATTCAGAATTATGATCATCCATTGCTATCCAACGTACATCGTTATTAATATCTTATAGCGTGGTTTGATTAAAAATTCACTAAAAATAGAGTGTAAAGTATTATATACAGACACTTATAATTCATTCCGTACAATTTAATTCTATTTTTATTTACAAACATAATTTCGATTATTTGATTGAGATGAGTTTTGCTTTGAAAGGGAAAATTTTTATTTATAGCCGATACAAGCAAATACAATAAAAGCATAGACATCTATACACATTATATATTCTCAGTTGTGCTATCAACATCGGAAGAGACAACATTCTTATTTGGGGTCTCAGGAGTGTTAACTTTCTCTAGAGGGGCTGAAAATATAAACAATATTCAAATACATATAACTCTTTGAAATTAAAATTAATTAATTCGAATCTCTTACATATTATTTATGAAGGAATAGGGCTTCAGAAAAGTGTAAAATGTTTAAAATATAATCATAATTTTAAAAATTATGAGCATATGAAAATAAGAAATATTAATTAAGTCTTACGTTGAGCATGCTATTTTTCAAAAGTAGTAGCTTTAATTTTTTTTAGTAGCAATAAATTGAATTATAAAGTTAAATGCATCCTTATTACACCGTAGTATTTTCAAATAAATAGAATAATAAATTATATTTTTTTAAAAATAAAAAAATTATATTTTCAAATTTTTTTAAAAAAATTTCAATATTTTTCAAATATTTTGAAATTTAAAAGATATATTATTCTTAAATTACAGAGTTTAAAGAGTATGATACATTTTATAATTCTATAAAGTTTTATACATCAAAGGCTACTATTTTAGAAAATAGCGTGCGGAACGCAAAAATTACTTAATATTTATTACAAAATTATTTCTTATTTGCATATTCTTACAGTTTTTAAAATTATGATTATATTTCAAACATTTTGTACTGTTTTGAAACCATATTCCTTTGTAAATAATGTGTAAAAGATTCGAATTATTTAATTTCAATTTCAAAGAAGAATACCTGTTTGAAAATTTTTTATATTTTCACCCCTGAGACTTCTTAAAATTATTATCAATTACACACAATCCTCCACAACTAAAGCTTTAACTCTTAGTTCATTTTAAAACTAATGGAAAAGTATGCCTTACGAGAGTTTAACAAGTTAAAATAATCTGTAAGTTTCGGTACTTAAGCATTAAGCTGTCGACCAATTTCGCCAAATCAAAATACGTCGTCAATTAAAAAAATATCGCTAAATTCTATCGTCGTTATTTTTATTGTGTTCGTACACGAGTCAGAAGGTTTTCCACTATAAACTGCATATTCTGGTACTTGGCGATGTGTTTTAATTTGAGGGAATTGGTCGAACGTATCGTTCAAAGTATATAGTACCGAATTTTTCTGTTAAAAATGTAAATTTGATAATTCCAAAAAGCATGTAATAGCAAAGCTTTTAATAGATATCTCAGAATTTCTCAAAGTATTCTTTTTACATGTCGTAAATATTTTGGTGAATAGCATTCTTTTTGACTTTTTTCTTGCTCCTCCCTAAATAGAGAAGCAAAAATGCGAGAGTCTCCAAGAAATCGAACAGAGCTATAAGGGAGATTCCAAGCCACATTCCCATGTATCCTCCGATGTAGCTGAACATCTCGACACTCTGAAATAGACAACAATTACTTATGGTTCGCATTTATCACAGTCAGAAAGTTTTGTTGCGATTTAAAAAATATTAGACGTGAATTTGTATAGCTTCCCTATTTTACAGTTTAAAGGAACACTACTAAATACTAAATATTTTTTACTAGTGAAATGTTATTTCAAAACTTGTTTTATTTTTAATCGTCAAAGGACTTTCATTTCAAACTGATTCATCGGAAACGCAATTTGCTAAATTAACTGTTTTAGTATGTTGCCACAATATGAATACAAAATATCGTTTGATAATGAACATCAGTATCTATACAAATAAAAATGTAATAGGCAATACTTTTTATTAAGTAATTACAATTAATATAAATATATATATATACCTTTGGCAGTATCACAATATTAAGTGGTAAAATAGAAAGCGATTTCCGATGCAATTTTATTTTCTATATAGGGTGTTGGACTATTTTTTTTGTTTGTTACATATACATTTATTAAATTTAATTATTCTAATAAAATAGTTTAGTAAAAACTAAATCACATTCTCAGAAATTAGGCCATCTCAGGTGGGATTCGAACCCACGACCTTAGGATTAGAATCCCAACGCGCTATCAATTGCAATACATAACACAAAGAAAGATTTTCATTTCCATATATGCTGTTAGACTTTTATTTTTGTTATTGTTTACTCATTTTTTCAATTTAATTAATTAATTAATATTTGAAAAAACTGTATTAACATCAAGTGTCATCCATTACAAGTTTAAAAAAACGTATTTGAACGTGAATGGATGAACAGAAAGTATTTTATTAACGATTGAAAATTTTAATAAGATATGTATATACATAAATATATATAGGGAGAGTGTGAACTATTGTATAATAGGAATTGAAAAGGAATGAAATTTAATTTTTTTCCTTTTTTGGGAATCATTGTATTATTTATTTCCAATAAGTGTACAGAAATGTGATTTGCGCATAACACTATATGATATTAGGGTCTTATTATCAAACATAAAATGTAAAAAACTGTTTCGATTTTCTCCAAGGCATTTGTGATGCTGAAACACGTGTGTCTTCTATCTATCTATCTCTATACATATAAACATTGGTCTTGCTAGAAAATTTTGATTAGTCATTAAAATGTAAATAATATAAGTGAATATACACAAAATATTACCTCATATTTCGGCTCGTGAACAAACATTTCTAACTCTAAACGGTTGAAAATGAAATTAAGGTACAAATCTTTTTTCCTGAAAATAGAAGCATATCCATTCTTTTACAATGCATCAATTAATAAGAATATCAAACGACAAAAATGAATTTGCGAAAAATTTAGTAAAAAATTGTGCTGACTAAATATTAAGCTTATGATGTTCTAATTAATAATTTTATAACTAATTTTTCAGAAAACGGTTATTCAATATAAACAAAAGTATATTAAACATAAATTATTTTCTTTTTATAGAAAGATTTTGGCAACATAGGCAGGCATAACATCAAGTGTCATGCAAAACGTGTGTTGGTGTCCCATAAGAAAATGACCAAATTTACTTTTTTTTACTAAGAAATACTTAAATCTATATATACAACAATTTTATTTGTTTATAGTTTTATTCCAGTTTACAAAGCAATCCTTTTAGTTCATGTATTGATAACCTTTTTTCTGATTCTCTTTTTTTTATTGTTTGAAAATAATTCAGTAAAAATAGGGCGAATTGCATTATTTTTCTGATATGATTGAGACTTCTATCTTCACTTTTATGAAGATCATCCACTTCTTATATCATGCTAATTCGAAAATTTGTAGAGGTCTTCATCGCTCTTAAAATACATTTTCCATTCTTCTTGATATTTATGATATGTCTGTACGAATTAGTTCTTAAGATTAACTAATAGTTCCGTTGATCCTTTGTTTTCATGCATACCAAGTGTGATGATGATTAGTTTAAAAATAATTTATTTCCCTTATAAAATCAATTTGATTCATAAGCTATAATAATTATCCTAATAAAACTAACTTTCATTGCACATATGATATTATTACATTTTTTTAAAAAGTTTGTATTGTATGTTGGTATGCAAATTTTATGTAAAATATAGCATGCTTTCATACACCAATTGTTATTACCATTGGCACAGAATATTTACAGAAAAAATCCTTTCTGAGGGATTCAAAACTGATTTTGAATGCCTCACGGAACAAAAATGAAACTTATGAATAAAAACGAAATGAAGACTTACAAAATAATTCTTCAAATTTAGTTTTTCAAAAAACTTTATGTTTTTTGGTAAATTTAAGAATTTTAAAAGGTACTTCCTGACAAATTTCAGAATAGTATGTATTTTAAAATTAGTGAGAAACTCAATAGAGATGCTTGATTTCTTATTAAAAAAATTTTTTACGAACTATTTTAATTATTTTTTCGAATTTACTAAATTATATCTTAAAGTTTATTTTACAATAAATTTGACTCGGTATTTTATTGAAATAATTTCCATTAAAATACTTATTTTTGGAATTCTAATGTATTTTACGTAATATCACATTTATTATGTAAAACTCATTCTGCAGTTACTTTCATTTAAAGCATAAGTGGCTATGATGTTTGTTCAATTTCTTCGTAAAATGTGCAAGAATAATTTCTAGAATTTATGTGCGAATGACTTCTATGTTATCAATTTTTTTTATTATTTTAAACCATTTTATCAGAAAATTTAAAAATAGAACCTAAATTATTATTGTTTCGATAATATTGCACGAAATAATAAAAATAACGTAAGATATCAATGTATATTTATAAAATTAATGATGATTAAATATTTTTAAAACATTTATTTATCAAATGCCTGGCCACTGACCATCAGGTCATTAGACAACGAACTCTGCAGTACTTTTTTTACAATGCAGTCTAAACTCTTAAGTGCATAACACACATCCAAATGAGCAGCGCCCATGACTTACCCAGAATTACATAAAGCACATAAAGGTGAGACAGTCAAATGAAAACGAAACTAATGAGAGCAAAGGCAGTCATGTCCAGTCAATAATCTAAGCTCAGCCACAGAAATAGCACGAGGAGAGTTCGAGACTCAGTCAGGTTTTATTAGCACCCTCCAAGGTTTTAGAGGCACTGGTAGCTACACTCCGGAAGTATTTTTGATAGATCTTATTAATTTCGAGCTTAGTAGAGTGAAGAGGTAGGTTTTTGGAAGGCCTTTGGAGAATATTCGTACCCCTTTTTGCCAAGCGGTCCGTGAACTCTTAATAAGGGTTCTATATTTTTATAAAACATACAGAGCACTTATGTAAAATAACTTCTATTTTCGAGGATTATTTTAATTTTTTGAATGATCACAAGGGTATCGCCATTTATTTTAATTTCGTATTAGGATGTAAATTTAACAGTCTGTCCTTTTTTGTGATAGAATTACACTACTGGCTATTAAAATTGCTACACCAGGAAGAAATGCAGGTAACAAAATGATATTTTTTGGACAAATATATTATACTGGAAATAACGGGTGATTAAATTTTCAAGAAATTTGGGTGCGTAGATTCTGAGGAATCAGTACCCCGTAAAACTACCTCTGGCAGCAATAACAGCACTTATACGCCTGGGCATTGAGTTAAACAGAGATTGGATAGCATGTGCAGGTATAGATGGCATTGCAACCTCAACACGATGCCACAGCTCATCAACCGTAGAGACTGGCGTATGGTGACGAGAGCCAGTCACTCGGCAACCATAGAGCAGACGTTTTCTATTGGCTAGAGATCTGATAAAAGTGCAGGCCAGGGCAACACCCAAACACTTTCCACCCGCAGGAAGAAAGGTCCGTACAACACCGGCAACATGCGGTCGTGCATTATCTTGCTGAAATGTAGGGTTTGGCAGGGCTCAAATAAAGGGTAGAGCCACAGGTCATAACACCCCAGAAATGTAAAGTGCACTGTTCAAAGAGGCGTCAATGCGCACAAGAGGTGACCAGACGTGTATCCAATAGCACCCCTTACCATCACGCCAAGTGATGGGCCAATATGACGACAATGACGAATGCACGCTGCTAATGTGTGTTCACCACGATGCCTCCAAACACGGATGCGACCATCTTGATGCTGGGAATAGAGCTTGGATTAATCTGAAAAAATGACGCCACACCATTCGTGTGCTCAGGTGGGTCGTTGATCACACCATTCAAGCCGCTCCTGTATGTGATGCAGCGTCAAGGGTAGCCGCAGCCATGGTCTCTAAGCTCAGAGTCCCTGCTGTTAAAAACGTCGTCGAACTGTTCTTGCAGACACTTATTGCCTTGCAAACGACCCCAATTCTTGACTCCGGGCTCGTGACGTGCCTGCTCGATCCATTCAGGTCATGAGGGTAACATGCCTGTCTTTTACGGTGCTAGTAATAGGGGGCCGTTGAGATCCAGCACGGCGTTCCGTATTACCGTCCTAAAACCATCGATTATATATTCTGCTAACAGTCGTTGGATCTCGACCGACACGAGCAGCAACATTGTGATATGATAAACTGCAATCCCGGTACGCTGCAATTCGTCCGTTATCAAAGTCACGAAAGTGCTGGTAGGCATTTCTGCTTCTTACACCAGGCATCACAAGAACAACTTTTCACCAGGCAACAATGCAACTTTCAAATGCAATGTGTGTATGAGAAATCGGCTGAACTATTTCCTCATTTAAACACATTGTAGGTGTCGCTACCGGCGTCTGCTTTGTCTGACTGCGCTGAAAAGCTAATCATTTGCATGTCACAGGACCATCTTCCTATCGTTTAAATTTACGTTTGCAGGATGTCGCCTCCTTGATGTAGCAACTTTAATAGCCAGTAATGTGTATGTGTGCAATACAAAAAAATGCATGGAATGTATTTTAATATTGCCTTTTTTGTATTTCAATAAGCTAAATCTAAGTATGATTAAAAACTATTTCCTTACTTGCAGTTTAAATCCTCTTCACTGCACTGAAAAAAAGACAGATTATCAAAAAAATTCCATGCAATGAACTAAGGAAAACTAAACAAAAAATTTAGGAATACATTCTAGCCACAATATATTAAATTAAATAACATTATATGTGCATAAAGCGACCAGCAATATTTCGAAGCACATTAAGGACACCAGGACATGCTCGAAAAGTAAGACTTTATTTACGGGACATATATCTTTAAAAATATTTAATACAGCTTAGATTCATTTGTGATCTTATGAGGATGGAGGATCTACACAATGGCAAATTTTGGTCAAAATTGCGATTTTGATTTTTTTTTTATACTAATAATATTCCTTATACTTCATAGAATAATTCTGTCAAAGAGCTTTGTCATTTCGATTGATAATTAATGAATTTTTTTTATTTTACTTAAATAAATTTTTAAAATGCACTTTTTTAGTTCGTAAATTTTCTTTTTTCATTGTTACGTAAAATGCTCCTTATGTTTCAAATTACGTCTTTTCAGTTTGAAATTTTCACAACTTATGAAAGATGATATAATTCATAAATTTGTGCATTAGTTTTCCAAAAAATTTAATGGATCATATTTTGAGTTGCTTTGAATACCTTGAATGTTTGATAATTGGTGAAATATTTCGTATAGTACAGAAAATTTGTTTTTTTCATCGAATTTTATTCTGAATTTGAAATCCATGCACAGATATATATATATATATATATATATATATATATATATAAAACCAAAATTTATGTACAGATCTTAAAACCTAATGCACAAAGAGCATTTTTAGTTTTTAAAAAAATGTAATTTTTTTTAAAAAAAAAATTTAGTTTTAATAGTTTTTTTTAAAAAAAATATATATTTAAATTGTGGAATATAATAATCATTTACTAGCTGATTCTATTTTCAGTAAGCTAACAATTTAAGAAATTAGTTTTAATGGTCCACCATCCCCTTAATAAAGATATTTCAATCATTTTGAAGAAATACAAGAATAATTTTTAATTAAAAAAAAATTTTTATGTTTAATTTAAGTTGGACGCAAATTTTGAGATCTCATAATACATGCTTATATTTAAGTGTCATTTTTTTAAATGTATCTCTTAAATGTGTAAATTTAATTTTGCAGATATATAAAACAATACACAAAATATAGTGAACCTATTTTTTAATAAAATGTTAAAATAGTTTATTTAATAAAATTATAAAGCTTTTTGTATTTTTGAAAATTTTTATTCCCCCCCCCCCTTTTTTTACAGATAAGATTATTTTTTAAAAAATTATGTACTACTTCGACTAAAAAAACAGGTTTACTATATGCATACAGGTATCCTGTATAGAAGTACAAAAAATAGGTACCTTATAGAGCAATATTTTTAAAAAAAGTGTACCTAAAAGTGAAAAATTATGCTTTGGAGAAAAAGTGAAAAAATGTAAAACAATAGTAAAGATTTGTTTACATGTTTGTCAATTACTTTTTTCTTATTTTAGGGCTATTTTATCAACGAACATATAAGTGTTATACATTCTTAGATTCAGAAAAATGTGCACTATTTTTTAATACTAAAATTAAAAAATCGATTTTTTGAATGTGTATATGTCCTGGCTCCTTTAAGACAAAGATATAAAAAAATTACTTTTTCCGACTGATCTGATTTGATTTCCGAGCGTAATATGTATGATACTTCTCTGAAATAAAAGAAAATACATAAGTAAATGCATATGGTTAAATTATGTATTACAATTATGGTAATTTGGAATAAAGATATTTATAAAACTTTCTGATACACCTTTACCGACATTATTTTATTTCTCAATTTCATTCTCTCTTTTCAACAATGGAACATTTATTTATCTCTTTTTTCCCCTCATATTTTTTTCTTCATAAAAACTACAAAATTTTAAATGTTTTTATAATTTATATTTACTTTAGAGGAAATTAAAATGCTTTAAATTCCATTTTTATGCATGCAATTTTCTTTTTTAGATATTACACCCATTCTAGTTTGCAGCAAAATAAATTTATTTTTCAATTATAAGGTTGTTTCAAAAGTTGACAAAATGCAAAGAATATGATAGGAATATGATATTCCAAATTCCAATATAGTTAACGTAAAATCAACAAAAATTGAGACACCTGTTACCAGTTCAGTTAAAAAAAATACTAGATACGAAACTTTTATGTATGGATACGATAATGGAATTTCTTGAGCATCGTCATTTTGTTTGCATACAAGCTAAGCAACAAAAAAAAAATGATCATATGCAAGAAAAAGAACTCAAGGTTTCCAAATGCAACAGGCCTATGGACAAGGAAAACAGCAGCATAATAACGTTCAGTATACAAACAATGATAACTGTTCAGGGCAAAAAGATTCCTTGTTTCGTGTGAGCTTAGTATCATCACTTTATAAGGATTTCGAAAGAAATTCGAATAGCTAAAATTTGAAAAATGCGTAGAGATTTTCCTGAATAACGTCAGAAGATAGAATGTAACACATAGCAATACAAAAAAAATGTGACTGCAAGGATGTCCATGTTTAATCAGTCCATTTATTTTTGCTTAACACTGAGAAAATGGTCAAAATAAAGGTAAAGAACACATATAAAAATACATACTTTTCTAATTATTCATTTTTACTAGTTGATATTGTTACGTTCGTGGTTCGAGGAGTTTATGCAAATAAGTCACAAAGAACAAGACAGTTCTTTAACAGCGATGAGAATTTATTATCAAAAATCAATCCTTGAAATACAGGACTCAACAGCAATATTCGCAGAACAAATCTCAGAAGGTCTTCACACTTTCAACAGCGCTCATACTCAATTATCAGTGTCTAAAATACAAGTACGTGAAAGATTGTTTACAAGCACCACTCGTCCTATTCAACAGCCGAGCTAATCTCTAGTCGACTCTTCACGGTCAAGGCAAGACTACTAATTACCAGTCAAAACAATACCAACTCAGTTTCAGCGAGCGTCTCCCGCAAATCCTTCGAAAAAGACCCGCTTGCATCATAGATCGTTAACTTAATGGATTTCTCCACTAATTTCCAGAAGAATCCGTAGGGTCACGAACTCGCCAAAAATGGCCGCGGAATTGGTCACCAAAACTAATGCCAACTTGGCTCTATCGCCAAGATTTCACCATTTAATGGCCATTATAACGTAAGAGACGACGTTGCTTGCGAATATTACAATTTTGACATAAAATAAATACCACATAGAGTATTATACATCTAAATATAAATTATTTACATAAAGTTCGTAACAATATTCAACATCTGAACAAGAATGTAGAGTGGAAGATAAAGTTAAGAGTCATTTATATTTAGAATTAGAATACAATTTCAGATTTCCCGAGATGTTTTAAAGAATCCATTATATAGAAACTATAAATGAACATTTCAATCAACAAGTACAGATGGAAACTAAAATTCAGGAGAATCTAAAAGGTGAAATGTATACTTACCTACACGATTCGCTGCATTCCCTCATGCATTTCTCTCGAATCATATCGGATGGAAACGAACCTGAAAAGCATCTGCTGTTACATTAAGAGACAACCATTTTAGCAATAAAATTTAAATGTAAACGTGCAGAACGTGAGTAGTACCCCAAAAATTGTTATTTTATCACTATTTTCGTATTAATTTGTAGCTTGTTGTTGTTAAAGTGTTTATGATGTGCAGATTAATTAAAAAAAAAGAAGATTTAGATCGCTCCGAAGCTGTCTTTGACAGCTTCGGCAACCTCAACTGCTTTATCAGAGAAGATCATATCTTCTGGGTCTTCTAGGCTGATCTTGAAAAGCCTGGCTTGAATTGCTGGGAAGCTGAGGATATGTTGTGGAGACAGTTGACAGTTTGGGGAGTGATTTGTGTACCTTCTTTGTCCGTCAGTTGAGATTTTCATACCTCTTACGTGCTTTGTTCTAAATTTAGTTATTATTGATGCTGTACGGTTGCTATTTAGAGCTGGGATGGAATATTTAAAATTATTGTTGAATAGCCTTCGGCTAGCAACTGCATTGGCGTCGATGAGGGTCGTGAGGTTAGATGATTGAGGACAAACTCTGGATCCTTTGGCAAGTCCATCAGGCTTTCTCATTACCGAAGATATTTACGCGGTCTGGTATCTATTGTAGCGTGCAGGATCACTTTTCTGTGATAATTGTGTCGATGGATTGGATAATTTTGTGGTTGATTTGGCACTTGCCCTTCTGGATGCTTGCCGCGGGGATCTTGAGTCTGTGAAGATGACGTTGCCACTGGATTCTTGGAATTTTTTATAAAGGAAAATCTCCAATGCACCCTTGATAGCAATAAGTTCGCATGTGTAGTTGGATGCGATTCTCCCTACTTGAATTTTATGGCACTCATGCTCTCTGTTAGGAGAAATAAAGAAGACACCTGCACCTTCTCTATCAAGATTTGAGTCGGATGAGCCGTCAGTGTAGGCGATTGCCAGATTCTGAGTTCGGGTGGTCAATTCTTCGATGGTATGGTAGCCATTTTCTTTGATTACCAAGGCAGGTTCTTTTTTAGTGAAGGGTCGTAGGAGGTTTAGATTTACCTTTGTATGAGGTGAAGATGCAGAGTGTGTGAAGGTTCTTTCGGAAATTTGTAGCTTAATACTTTCAATTAAATGAGATGTCGGATATTTATTGTTACGAGTACTAAAAATGAAAATATCTATGTATTTTGATTAGAATAAAAATGATAATGTATATTTAAACTAAAAAAATAACCGTACTTAATCTTGTTGATTTTAAGGACAATGACCTAATTTGCTTGGAATCTAGTTTTCAGATATATTTCTCAAGACTATAAGAATTTGTCTTGCAAAATGGCGGAAAGAACTTTAAATCCTTTTTGAAACAGTATGCTACTGTGACAATTAAATAACGGGGCTAGTCTTAAAAATTAGCTTTATTGAAACCAATGTACAAATATCTTTCATTACCCGTCAACATACTTTCCTGCCCTATCAATACATAGCTACATACGAGTTTTAAACTATTCAAAGCAGTGCTGCGGCTCATTAAGTGTCACCACCTTCAGTAAGTCTGCCGTTTTTACCTTCACCTCTCCAGCAGACTGAAAATGTGTTCCCATCAATGTATTTTTCCCTTTAAGAAACAATTAGAAATTGTATGGTGCGAGATCTGGTGAGTACGGTGGATTCTCGATCATAGTAATGCATTTGTTCACCAAGAACTGTTTTATAGAGAGTGCAATGTGCACCGAAGCGTTGTTAAGGTGCAAAATCTACGTGTTGTTGCTCTACAGATCTTGCCTTTTTTTTCCTCACTCTTACTATCAGTTTTCTCTGGACCTCAGTGAAGTACTTCTGTTTTACCGTTCGGCCTTGAAGTACCCATTCAATCATGATGATGCCTTTAATATCGAACAAAAACGATGAGTATCACTTATTCTTGATGTCACAGATCGACAAGAATGTTCATCATCAATATCAGCAACCTCCCGATGTTCCGAAAATCATTTGTGTCATTCAAAAATTTGACTATTTGATGTACAATTGTATTCAAACTCTCCTTTAACAGTTTAAAGCATTCAGTTTTAATTTTTTTTAATTTAAAATTATGCTCATCTTGATTTTTACGTTTATCATGATCGTGGCACTTCGATACAACAACGTCTTTTTCAAACAAGGTTAAAAACCGACTGATAAAATTACAGAAAAAAAAATCAAAATCTAAGCAATGATATAGATTAGAAAGCAAGAAAATTCCATTGCCTACTCACTCTTATCCTCGCAAATGGTGTAGTTGTTAGGGTAGGATACAGAATGGGAAATACAGCCTACACTTTTCATCATAGATTCCATCTTACACTTTTCAACGCAAGCCTAAAAGAGATAAATATATAATTTTTTAAAAAAATTTGACGCATTGAATTACTATAACTGTTCTACTGTTGATAAACTTCATCGTCTTGAATCATAGTCAGTGATCTACTAATGATATTTCATAATTTTTAACTGTAAAACAATCTTTGGTGATAGATTGAATGATGGCTAAGGATTTTGCGGGGACAGACATGCTTTAGTCATTTAAAATAAACGTCAGCGATTATTTGTTGATACTACCGTAAACTTAAATGAATAATCTTATGGTGATATACTTCGTCGTTTTGAACGTTGATTAAGGTTTCGATAGTGATACACTCATTTGGAGCAATTTTCCTTGAAAGCAACTAATTCCGAACAATTTCTACCTAGTTGCCATAGCAACGGCTCCGAACAACTTTTTTCCCAGTGAGCTGAAAAATTGTTCCAAATAAAAGTTGCCTGAAATTCCAGACAATGAGGTTTTTCTGCACCCTACAACATAAACAAGATGGCGGTAAAGATGTCAGCTTCAGTTTGGTCAAACGCATCAGATATGGCGTATAGTATTTTAATGGTGCATAATATTTTAACAGCGTATAATATTTTAAACAGAATGATGCTCCATTTCCTTTTACGCCCGTCAACAAAAGCGCGAGCGGAAAAAAGAAATAATATTGGATGTTCGTTTACCGAAGCAGAAAAATCGGCGAGTAATTTTTGAATGTGGAGATAAAGCATGGCTGACGTCAGAGCATGTCGTTTTGCTTACGGCAACCCTTCACCTTCACTTGCGTGACAAATTGTCCTGAGCGGTTGCTCCAAATATGCATGTGTGATAGGGCCTTTAGACGTTTAAAATCACCACCAACAAACTAAAGCGCTGACGTGAATGAGCAGATGTTCCGGTCAGATGGTCAGTCTGACACGAAAACCTCAGTGTTTAGTTCCCAAGCAAGCTTGGTCCTCATTTATCGAGTCACTGAAAGGATAAAAGTCTCAGTCGACCTTGCCCAGCCCGAAATTTCATCCTCGGACCTTTGGCGTAGAAGCTCGATACACTTTACTCGGGCCACTAGGCGTCAACACAAACTACTAGTAATATATTTAATAAATTTAAGTCACAAGTGTTCCACTGGTCATTGCATCTCATTATTTTAAATCGTAGTCAACGATATATCGATGATACATTTAAATCAGTTTGAACCAACAATCTATTGGTAATATACAGTATTTTAAATCATTACTAAGAATACATTGGAGACGTCATTTGTCATTTTAAATCACAGAGAAGACTTTATTAGGGATATGCATCGTTTTAAAACATGACCAGTAATCTGTTTGTGACATTTTTCCTAATTTTAAATAACGGTGTTTTTTGGTAACGGTTCTTATAATATTTAATTATAATCACTATTGCATTCGTAGAGTCCGGAAAATACCAAATTACTTTGAAATTTATCTCTAAATTAAAGAAATATTATCCAAATTAGAACTATTATAAGTAGAAATATTGTTATATTATTCAGTTTTTTTTAAAAATTTTTATTTATGAACTTATTTCGAAATCTAACTAAAATGTACCGAATGTCAGTCAAATAATTTCTTAATTGTAATAGAGATAGTTTTTTAGATTAGTGGATTAAGCAGTTTATTATATTAAATTCTATTTTAAATGCATAGCAGCTAAATTCTGTAAAAGAAAAAAATATATAACCAAAATTAAAGACAAATTACCGTATTTACTCGAATCTTAGCCACACTTTTTTCCCATTGTTAATGCTACTGAAAATTGGGTGTGGCTTAGAATCAAAGGGGAAAATATTTGTTGGATGGGGCAATTAGAGCAATTACAGGTTCATGCATGTTATAAAAGTTTATATATTGGTAAAATAACTAATTATTTCCTTCTTATTAGTTCTCATTTTAAATTGATTTTAATTTCATAAAATTCGATGTCGATAAACCATTTTACACTATTTTTCACAAAACCTTGTTGAGATTTTAGGGTGTGGTTTAGAATCTATATTGGCTTAGATTTGAAAAAATATGGTAGTTATATTTTATGCTGTTTATTTTTATGTTATGAAATATCTTTAAATGATGGAAAATTAATATATATAGTAAAACTGTAAATATCTATATTATTGACCTCTATTCTCTAACTCTGTATGCATTACCGCGAGAATCATATTGTTTGAAAAATGTCCTACAGTAGGCACGCTGAATTCTATTGATAGATTAGTTTGGCACGCCACAGCTGAAAAGTTGCCGATTCCTGATATAGAATCAGCATTTTTAATTCTTGCTAGTAAAATCTGCAAATCTTCTGAGCTAGGCTTACTTTTCCCGTAAGAGGTCCATATCCTCCATTTTCCTGCCAAAGTTTCAAGTAATCGGTACAATTTGTTTCGTATGGTTCGGGTAGTCGAACAGTTATACGCTAAAAAAAAAAAGAAAATGAAGTAAAATTAGTCAAAAATCATTCAAATAATACTTTGAGCTTAAATGCCCGAGGGATGTTCATAATTATTTTGGCATATACATATTAAAAATTTCAAACTTTCTCTTTTTTTAAGTATAAAAATATGTCATTTAAATTTATTTAACGTAAGCAAACGATTTTTTTTTATATATCGTAGTAACAAAAACAAATTATTCGTAGAAGTTTGTGCTTATGAAGTGAAGTGATGATACTTATTCACGTTAAATTAGCTTGTTTGGAATATTTCAACTACACAGCATGCAAATATTTTGCAAGTCTCACGCTTTAAAAAATGTTTCAAAACTACTTTGATATTAAAAATTAAAAAATAATAAATTTTTTCATCCATAATTACAGAAAGACTCGCGCTAGTTATAACAAAAAATTCACAATTTGAAAATTTTAGGTAATATATGAAAATGAACTTAGAAAAACGAAACTAATATGTGTAATTTGTAGGGATAATTAAAAAGTAGAAGTAGAAAGAGTGTATTGAAATTGTACTTTAATTGAAAACTTAATTTTATGCCTAGATATTTTACACAAAATTCTAGCAAATAATATAGCTAGAACGGCGTTTCTCATACTGTGGGGTGCAACCCCTCTAGAGGGGGCTGATAAATCTACGAGGGGGGCACGAGCATATTGAAAAGTTGAAAATAAAAGATAATTCTTAAAAATCTTTTGTTTTCTGAAAGTAAATAAACAAAATACATTCTGACATAATATAAAATGTACGCTTACACTGTTATAATACACTTATAAATGTATCAGTATTGTTCAATGTATTTTATAATTAATTTAACAATACTGTTAAGAACAATTAGAATAATTACCAGTGACCTCTTGGGCTTGTCATGTATAAAATTATTTACAAAAATTAACTCATCTTGATAATTTGAACGGTTTATAATTAATTCCTTCACCCCCTGTCGTTTAAAAGTTAAGCTTCCCAGTGCCACCGTTTTCCACGTAGACGCGCGTATGTGATGCATTGGGGGGGGGGGGAGAAAAGAATAAATAAGCAAATCCTAAGCAAACCTGAAATAAGTAAATCTTTCGCAAACACTGTCAAGGTCCTTTTGTTGCATTCCAAAGCCTTCGGAATATTTTTATGGATAACAGTGCACAGAAAAGATCGTACTTCGGAAAGACGTATATACACGTCCGATACAATCAACGCTTGGGCTGAACGAAACGTTTTTACACACAGGTGGCATTTAGAAGGTTTAGGTGGTATTGTGCAGTTTTAGCGTCAGAGTACAGTATTATTGTGAATTCAATACATTGTTATTGTACGGGGGGGGGGGAGCAACGAGAATATTGAAAGTTTGAGAAGCACTGCGCTAGAGTATTACTTTTATACGAGACGTAATAATTGCAACATTATAATTTAAGAATATAATGAAAAGAAAACACATCCGTGCATCTTATTTTACAATTAAGCCGATAGATCGCAGCACGAAGCATAAAATTTTCCTTCAGTATATTTATCGAAAATGACCGTCTGGTTGATATATTTTTCTATATTTTTTTTAATTAAAAAGACCGTGACTGATTTTCTACAAGCTTTTACGTGCCTTAAATGCATGAATTTTTCAAGAGTGCCATTAAATAATGTTTCTTTAAATGCTTGAATTACGTATTTAAATTAATTTTTGTTGTCTACATAATTAATTTTTGTTGTCTACATTTTGGTTCTTTTATCCTTAACGTGAAATATTGCAAGCTTAATTATAAACTGGTACCTAGGTTCAGGAAATGAACTTATCTCGTATGAGTGTTTTCATTTTTTAGCTATGGTCCAGTGTTTTATAGGCTGAATTCGTTTTCAATTATTAAGTTCTTAACTTTTCTGCTATGTTGTGCAGAACTCCAAACTAGAATGCTCTTTTTTGTTTTGTGTGTTTTTTTGTTAACACATGAACACCCATTTTTAATTAATACTATTATTAGTTGATGTATCTGTTTCTGATAATTAAGTTCTTTACTTTTCTGCTATGTTGTGCAGAACTCCGAACTAGAATGCCCTTTTTAGCGCGTTTTTCACGTAGTGGAACAAAAGCGCTATTAGGACACAAATTTCGTCTTCGTTCCATATTTTGTCGTACCTTTTTCTCAGCCAATAAGCAACCAATTGACCTCGGGTTTTCGGCATTGGGTCGCATTTGTGCCCTAGATGAGTCGAATCATATTTGAATTTCCCCATAGTTTTCCCGAATTTTCCTACAAATTTTCCTGAATTTCGCTAGTTTATAACAAAATTTTCTCAAATTTTACCTAGTAAATTTATTGTTTGCAAAAAGTTTTTTATACAACACGTGAAAAACGCGCTAAAATTACTTGGCCATGTCAATGATTGATATCTTGCTTTTTTTGTTTGTGCTTTTTTTATATAAACATCAGTGCCGGATTACTCATTAGGCGGTGTAGGCAGCTGCTTATGGGCCCCGCGCCTTTTAGGGGCCCACAAGAGCTTATTCTGTTTTCATTCAGTGCTCCAAAAACAGGCTACAGGGCCCCTAGAGTTCGACTGCCTAGGGGTTTCCATGTCACTTAATCCGACACTGATAAACATCTATTTTTGATTAATTCTCTTATTGGTTGATGTATTTGTTTCCAAATTATCAAGTTATTTACTTTTCTGCTATGTTGTGCAGAACTCCAAACTAGAATGCCCTTTTGTTTTGTTTTGTGTGTGTGTGTTTTGTTTATGAAATCCATATTTAAGTAGTGCTGTTATTGGTTGATGTATTTGAATTAACTATTTAATTACTACAAATTAATTTTGTGTGTTAATTTTTAACTTTTCTTTTTCAAAGTTTTTTTTTTTATATTTATTTTTTATTTTTACTGTTTTCCATTTTTTTCCTCTTTTATTTTTTCAAACAGTTTAAAATGCGCCTATTCTAATTGAAGTTCTTTTGTATCCTAGCATGGGAGATTCATATATGCCTCTTTTTAAGTTCTTCAGATGCATTAAAATGTACTTTTTTCATGGAGTAAATTTTTTTCTATACCGGCTGGGAGGCGTAGACTAATTATACATAAACCATTTGACTGATAATCAGACATCTGAATATTCTGGATTAGAACATGAAATCTAGGAACTGGGTCTAACCTGGTTGACGAAAATATTGTAGGTCTTCCCAGCCTCCAGTGAGATGCCGTCTTTCATGGAGTTGGCAATGCTGTGGGAATCGTGAGCGAAGATGTGTGCCTGAACGAGATCGTAGTAATTTGTGTATTCTTCTGGATGTAGCGTCAGATACATTCTAACCTCTACACAAATATAAATATATCAGATTATTGCATTCTCAAAGGGTAAATATGAAGTGGCGATCACTCTATAGAATCAATACTCACCATGAGGTATCTCTCAGACCCATTAGGAAGGTTATAGGTAATCTAGACCATTATTTAAATAGGTTAAGTATTCCATTAGACATTACAGAAATTTCAGTTGTAGGCTTCCAATCGTCCCCCCCCCCTTCGACTTACATAGTATGAACCCAAGTGCTTTTTAACACACTCTTTGGAATTTATATATATATATATATATATATTTACACTAATAATATTCTTCTAGTTAACGCACATTCATTGTTACACATATATTACCATTAAAGTTCGAAAGCCGTTCATGTGCAGATTACCTACTCAATCTGCATATTTGCTCCGTTAAAGCGTGGAATCAAGAGTTTTCCGTATTTTAACTAGGTAACTTCGCATCAGCGGTTCCAGTATCGTTAAAGTTCAGAAGTTTGTTTTTCTCATTTCCTTTCTGTTAGGAATTTCGTTTGAACGTTGATTCATTCCAGAATATAACTTACCCTAAAGATTTAGAAACAGAGACATAAACAGAGTTAGAGACAGTATATGTATTCAACAAAAGACTACTTGAATTAAATCAATTTAAAATTTAATTCTGGGTCTCAAAAACATGACTGCAAATCTAAATGTAGTACAGAAAGGTGTTTTTGTCACAAAAAGCAATTGCTAAGCAATTCAAAGCTTCAACAACCTTTAAATAGCACGAATAAGTAAGCGTGATTTTATCATATGTTTCGCAAATTCATTTCCTTAATTGTAATAATGTGTTAAACCGCTTAATTATTTGTATTATAATTTTTAAATTAATTCTATCAATTAATTTGTTGTTTTCTTGATTTTATTAGCGTGATTCTTTAGATATTAAAAAATAAATAGCTTTGTACCGATTTTCTGAATTGCAATAATATTTTAAACCGTTTAATTCTTTATATTGCTGTTTTTCAATTGACTGAGGATTGATTCTATCAACTAATGTGTTGATTGTTCAAATGTGTTAACTTGATTCTTCAACTATCAAAAAATAAATAAACAACATTTTTAATTTAAGCGCACAGAAACGTTTTGTTGTTGTTCCACCAAAGATTTTGTGACGGGGCTATTCGCGAGATTTCCAAACTAATCCTCTTGGGAAACTTTGGGGCTAGCATTTATACTATTTCACAGCCTTTTCAGGAAAAACACGAGATAGCTATATGTTAATTAGTTCGACTATATAAAGTCTATATATATAAGTTTTGTAATTGTAAGGGGAGAAGGAGCTCACATAAGTAACACCGGAGAATTACTTCACGAACTTAGCGCGCGTTTAAAAGGTATAAATTATAAAAGTAATTTATCAGATTGAGAATTAAAGATAGTAGATTCAGTACCGACCTGAGGTAAGTTAGTGATAGTTTTCCTTGTCCATTCTGGTAGTCGGGCTTACTTAGAATTGAGTATTAGGATTAATCGACGTTTTAGGGAATCACTCCTAGGTTTCTTCTTATAGTTAAACTTGTGATTGTTTAAGTGTTTGCCAGTCTTGAATAAATATATTTGTTATTATGGCGTTTGTTGGTGATGATATGTTTCCTCCCACACTTAGAGACGCGCCGGGCAGAGTGAGCGGGGTCCGAGATAGGACACCGCCACCACAATCTTATTTTCATTTAAACGAGTGTCTAATCGTAAATGTGCAGATTATCTAAGTAATTCGCAGATTACCTAGGTATTTTGAAAAATGAAACAATTTTCCGCACTTGTGAATGGATCATCTTTAGACGGATCTATACGCGTCTATAACTAACCCCTTGGGAACTTTCTGGGGCAATAATACTACCAACCAACTTTCACCGAAGCGAGGAAACGTGATTATGCAAATTAAGTATATTGTATAAATTCTGTATTCGCGAGTTTTGAGGGTTAGTTGGTGAGTGGAGGATCGTGAAATTATTAAGTGCAAATCAGAGTTTATCAATTGAAGAAGTCTAAGAGAGCATCACTCAATGGTGATTAAATCCGGATAAGGATCGCATTCAAGGTCCAACTGGAGGATTCAACTTCATAAAAGTACAGGTATCGTGATCCTTGTTTAAATAGAAGTTTAGCTTATTAGTGCGCGACGTAGTTGATATTGAGCTTATATAGGTTATCGTGGAATCAGTTGAGGGTCCGTATTATTATCCCCAGGCTAACGAGTCTTACCCTCGCGCTCTGCTATCTGATCTGTTATCTTAATTAGATTGTTATTGTGTCTGATTGATATTTTTGGTGACAGTAAAATAATTAGAGTGAATCATGTCTACTGATTCTTCAGTTCCTCCCACACATCTAGCCGGGTCCGAGAGTAGACAAGGGGGATCAGAGGGTAGCAAGAACCGACAAGCATTACAACCTTAGTTGATGTGCAGATTACCTGGCTAATCTGCAGATTAACTGATTTCTGCATTTTAGTGGTAACATATGAAGAAAAATTTTAAATTTTTGTAGGAAAATTGACACAAATGAGTTATTGAGTTCAATGAACATTGTTGCCCATTGCGTTCATGGATAAAATGAAACTTTCACTTTTAAAAATAATTGCACTTTGTCTTATTCTAATTGTAAGCTAAAAAAAATGCAGAAGGAGAATTTTCATGATAAAGTAATTTAAGAGTTTTAAGTTAAAATGAAGTAAAACATGCTATGTAGTTAGGGAATACAAACACACTGATTGCGCATTAAAAATACCCATCAATTGCTAAATATATGTTACGTCATAATCACATGATCACTGCAATCACGTGTTTCCAGCCAATCATTTCATGCGTTTCACTGTTGACCAACTTATTTACATTTTTACTGAAACTTTCTTTTTAAAAGTACATATTTGTCAACAATAACGAAGCACAAGCGTAAATAAAGTAATTTTTTTTTAAAAAAAAGTACATGAATAATATTTTTATAATACTTTTTAGAGAGCATTAATACTTAAACATCTCCATCAAGTTTTCAAATTTTAAATTGTATTTCCATTTCATAAGTACAAGTTTGTTGTTGTTGCTGTTTCTTATGCCACCTTATCTCGACTGAGTCAGATCCAAGCCCACGAAATTCATCATTGCAAGGGGCTAGGTGTACGCCTGTCGTTATCCGTAGCTTTGAGCACCATACAGGTGACAGTACGATTTAATTAGGTTCCGTCTCAATTTTGAGGGAGAATATCCTGGGCGTGTCAGGGGCCTCCCACCTCTCTTCCCCTTCCACTAACTTCACGAGAAGGACTTGCGGCTCGACGGCTATTTAGAATAACTCCATACCGCAAAGGCACTCTACATAAACAAATATCCATTTGTGACGGATCTATACGTGACCTCCTACTAATAATCCTCTTGGGTATTTTTGGGGCCAGAAAAATTCACCAATCTTCTCCTAGGAAGGAAACGTGATATGCAAATTAAGTTTATTATATACATTTCTAGTTAGCGAGTTAATGGGGTTAGTGAGTTAGAAGTGAAGAGAATAGATAACAGAAGGTTAGAAGGTTAGTTAACTAGAGGTGACAAGAAAGATACAAGGTGAAGATTACCATGAATGGTTAAAAAGTTCTTGTAAAAGATTATAGTCAGGAAGAGATATAGATAATTTGGATTGATTAGAAGACTGCTTAAGTTCAGGTATTGTCACCTTCCTCTTACGTTGATATTTAAAGTATTAAAGTCGTTAAACGGACATTAAGTATATATCTACCGTGTAAAGTAATATTAAGGAAGAACCATTATTATAAAGTGGTTATTAAATGTATTCTCCTCAAACGCGTGACTCTCGTCCCTTCCCTCTGTTGTCAGACAGGATCATCCTAAATATAGCGTTGCATTGATTTGTGTTTGAGTCGATTAAAGTGATTCATAAATTAATTGGAAATTATCATGTCGAATAATCCTTCACTTCCTTCTACACTTTTAGCTGGGTCACAGGGTAGATGGAAAGTAGGTTCGTTTCACGTTCCTTCTCCGGGATTTGAACCCAGGCCCAACGGCACATCGATCAGACTAGGATGACACAAGTACAAGTCTAATGTGAGTTTTGAATTCAAAGGAGACCACGTGATTATATTTATCATGTAACCGTCATGAATTTAACCCATTAAAAAGTGGCAGCTTAAACGAGTTCAATAAGCAAACGTGTATGAACAATGTCTATCATCAACGTGATTGGTACAAATGAAAAAAAGCCGCTTTTTTGGAGTAAAAACGAATCCTTCTTTTACCTCCGGTGATTGGTAATTCTTTGACTTGACCATTGGGTTGGCCCCAGAGCGATTCCACGGCGACGCAGTAATTGAGGTAACCGTCGCTGTCCATCGCTGGAACAGGAACGTAGTTCCTGGAAAGTGGCACAGAAATCAATGTTTAAGTTCATACTTTGTAATTTCTAAAAACAGAAAGATGAATAAGATTTTATGGTATTGTTACGAATTTTGTATAAAATAATGTAAATAATTTGTATTTGGATGTGCAATGCATTTATATTACTCTATGCTATATTTATTTCATGTTAAAATTGTAATATTCACAAGCAACGCCGTTCCTTACGTTATAATGACGATTCAATGGGAACTTGGGCGAAATATTGGCGATAGAGCCAAGTTGGGGACCAATTTGGCGACTTTAGTGATCAATTTGGCAACCATGTTGGCGAATTCGGGACCCTATGGATTCTTCTAAAAAAAGTGGAGAAATCTACTAATTTCACGATTTATGACGCGAGCGCATCTTTCTCGAAGTTTCGGCCACAGCTATAAATAGAGCGATACTCGCCGCAACAGTCAGTCTGGTTTCAACCAGCGAGTGGTGAGTCTGGTTTTGACTAGCGATTAGTAAACTTGCCTTGATCGTGATTAGCTCGGATGTGCTTGTGAATAAGCTTATATATACGTGTATTTTAGATACTGATAATTGTGTCTAAGTGCTGCTGAAGGTGTGAAATCCTTCTGATATTTATTCTGTGAATTTTTTTGTTGAATCCTGTGTTTTAAGGATTGATTTACGACAATAAATACTCATCTCTCTTAAAGAACTGTCTTGTTGCTTACGACTGATTTGCATAAAATCCTCGAACCCCGATCTACGTAACAGTATAATTATATGAAATAACATTGTGTGAAGTACTAAAATATAATTTTTAAATACATAAATAAGAAAAATTGTTCAAAGGGTACCGAGTCCCCATATAAAAATGTTCCACATGTAACGGGTTCTATTTGCGATTGTCACTAGTCCTCTAGGGAAAATGTATTGTTTAGCTGCTGTTTGATAATAAAATCGCTTTCTGTGAAGGAACTGCGACTTATGTTATTTAGAGTTTCTATTTAAAGTCAAGTGAAGTAGGCAGCAAAGAAGTTGGCAAGTGTTGTCTTGCTGAAGCTGGAACTAAAGTATTAGCGATAGAATAATTGAAGCTACCATAGTTCATGTAGGAAAATCTGATGCTCCAACTTAGGAAGATTATTATTTAATCGTCAAGGCAAAGTACTGAGTCATTCTTATAGATATTTAAGTTAGTAATTAAGTTGATGGCTCTCTTCTCTTAGAGTAAGTTTTGATAGTAATTTGCTAGTTATAAAATAAAGTGTTTAATTTTACTAAAATGCCCCCCATTCGGTGCACCCAGTGGCGCACACAAGGGGGGGGGGTTTGTAGGAGTTCAGCCCCCCCAAAGCCCTTGAGTTTTTTTCAATTGATTGTAATCCTACATATATATAACGTAACATTTAACTAAGTACTTGTAATTAACAATTTATTTTATTAATTAATGCTAATTATATTAATTCAATAATCTATTTTTTACTGTTTTTGTCAACAAAATCAGAAGAATCAATTGGTGTTGCCTTGAGGTATGATATGAGTTCGAGAACTTTCGACCAAGGACACCCCCCCCCCCCCTGGAAAAAGTTTTGTGTGTGCTACTGGGTGCACACGGTATAAATGAGACGACTACTCCGCCTTTAATAGCATTAGGGAAAATATTTTGGGGTCATAAATGTGTAAAGGAAGTTCACTGGTGATGGTGAATCCCATTATCTTATAATTAAATACAATAAAGAAATTTGTAAAATATTGTTAATAATCATTTCTGAATTTTTCTTTGGTTTTTTTTTTATTAACAACGCCCTTAGGGGCAACACAAAGGTTGATGGGGACGGACCTCGTAATTTTAAACCACGGTCAAGGAACACGAATGTTTTTTTTTAATTTCTAGTAGCAGTACTTGAAGAATACCTCCTTCGCTGGAGTGAAAAGACGCTGCGCAAACACACAAGGAGGAACAACAAATTAAGAACAATAACACAAAGAATATAAAAAAAAAAACACAGAAACATAAACACTATCAAAAAGTCAATCAGATTGCAGTGTTAAAGAACAAGGCCGAAACCTTAATTAAGATTCCTCTGTCAATGCATCCACATCAGAGGTCTCAGAATCTCGAAAAATTTAACCTGCATATTGCATATATTGAGAATTGTACTAGGCAATATAAGCACAAAATTTCTTACGTAAGAAAAATGCAATGATACTACGATTTCTTACATATACATTCAGAAGTACTGAGATTCTAAATTCTATTTTATTTTCAGTCAATAAGCAAACTTTTTCAGGACTTTCATTACTCCCTAAAGTGGCTTTTTTTTTTTTTTTTTGCCCAAAATGTTTCAAAAAAGAGGAACATTTTTTTTATTGCATACGACCAAAAATAAAACTTAACAAAATGCGAAAATAGGAGAATTTTATTTTACCCCTTAAGAGATCCAATTTTTCACAAAAAAATGCTTTAAAAAAAGAATAAAATAAAAGTAACAAATGCAGGACGAGAGATAAGCATTTTATTACCTATAAACGAACTACGTCACCTTTTCAAAATGCTAAAACTGAATAATACAGCACAAGAATAAAAAAAAATAAATCAAAGAAGGAAAGAAAATATCAGAGTGCCCCTACAACGTGCGGGCAAACCAGCTGTTGCCAACTTTCCATAGCCTGTACATCAGGGGTGGGCAGACTTTTCCAGGGTGTGGGCTACTTCTGATATTTTCAAGGAGTTGCAGTCCACCAAGTGCAGTCAATGGCGCACACAAAGGTGGGGGAGGGATCCACGGGTTCGGACCCTCCCTCTCATAACCCTTCATTTTCTTCCGATTCATTATAGTTCTACGTATATAGTATGTAAAATGTTGTTAAGTATTTGATGTAAGTAATTTTATTACTTATTAATGTTAATTATTTGTTCAGTGATTTATTTTTTGCTGTTTTTTGTGTGTTGTTCCCGACAATTGAAAAAATAAAAAATAAAAACATAATTGGTGCGTTTTCGGGTATGATACGAGAATGGTAGACCTTCAACCCTGGACCCCCTTCCTTTTAAAAATTCTTGTGTACATTACTGCCCAATGTCGTAGGTGTGAAGAGGTAAGGAAAAGAGGTTGTTATTGTGACTTAATAATAAGTACGGAATATGTACTACAGAACTAAAAAAAAAAGCACTTTTAAAACCGCATTTAAAGCAAAACGCGATACAAACTTAATAATAATAGCTCTAAACATTGTTATATCAAATGATAAATTTATTATGAAACAAAAAAATTCAATAGATATTAAAGAAATAAAATATTTTTATCTAAAGTTAGTTTTCGTAGTTATAGTCAGTAGAAGATTTAGTCTGCGTTCTGTCAGCCAATCTTGAATTTTTCGTACATATAATTATTAACTGGTAACATTTTTAGGCGGTCACCCCAATATGTCTTGGCAGTCCACCGGTCGATCACGATCGACGTAATGCCCACCCCAGCTGTACGCTGTACGGACAAACCACTTAAGAGGTTAATTTTCAATTTTAAAGTTTCCTCACCATTTTTAATTTTATAATTGTGGAACGCAAAACTCCCTAAATGTTTGCTTTTTGTAAGTTTACTCTGCATGCTATGAAGAATGTTTCATGTATCCCAAAAGAATATATATATTTCTTTCATATTTCGGAAGAAAATTCATGTTTGTACCTCTTTTTCAAACTGTTACGGATCTTGTT
>BMAO01008889.1:0-15841 GCA_019973975.1 Trichonephila clavata | reverse complement strand
AGATACAGTCGACTCTCGATAATTCAAGCCTTCGGTAATACGAACCTCTCGATAATTCGAATATATGCTCAGTTCCTAGAAAAACTCTCGATATTTCGAACCAAAACAATACGTTTTGGTACACTCAATATTTCGAAGTAAAATCTGTGGCTGACCAGACTACAACGCGCGATAATTCAAAGTTATCTTATAAAACTCCCGACAAATCGAACACTCATTATCATGTACAGTTCTGCAGCAGACAGCTTGGAGCTTACAAGTTTTAAGTTGTATTGTTTCTGCGTGTCCCCCCCCCCGAAACGTAGCCCCTTTGATGACCATCTGTCTACTATCCCTTCTTTGTGTTTTTCGGTTCCTCAGGTGAAAAAAAACTTTTTTTGTCTTTCCTTCTCCAAGTGGATAAAAGACAAACCGCACCTGTTGTCAACCATCCATATCTTTCCTTCGTGGCCTTGCTACACATGTGTTCAGAAAGGATGGTCCGCTATTGTGAAGAAGAGATACGTAGGATTGTGTTTGCATGTGTTGAATGTATTTTTTAATACAGGACTTTTAACTTCTGTATTATATTTATACTATATAAAATGTACTTTTTAAAATAACTTTAAAATACTTTTTGCAATTATTGTTTTATTACATAGTTTCAAATTTAAATGAGTTAGAAAAAATTTATCTTAATGTATTTTGGAAATTTTTCTATCCCCTTGATAATTCGAAGTTTTTCATTGGTCCCTCCAACTTCAAATTATCGAGAGTTGACGATAACTCATTATTATAAAGTTAAAAAAAGTAAAGCAGACTGCTATGAAATAATTCTAATCCAAATCAAAAACTGATGAGATTTTACTGATTCAAAAGTATTTATTGCATTATATATTTAAGCTCGAATTGTTAAATCCTTCTACTTTATTGAAAACATTGTGCCAATATCAAATTTTGGTTTTATTACATTTACTGAGATGCCCAACATTTTTATATTTCTCAATTTAATCACTAACTGTATACGTTATGTTTCCGACTAAGTTCATATTAAATGAACTGTATTTATATTTTGAAACTGTAATTACAGTTGAACCTCCATATAAGTAACCTCTATTTAACGAAGTTTTCTATTTTGCTAACTTTTTCCTGAAACCAAGAACACTTTATTTTCATTGTAAAATAACCTCCAAATAGCGAAGTGCATTTAGGACAAATGAAAATAATTTGAAATATTTTTAAAATACAAGAACCATTTATATGCTTAAAGATTGATACGTTTATTGAATTCATTAATACAAAATAGATTTTTTTGGTCTTTCTTAATGAAATTGGTTGGAATTGCTAATTAACTTTTTCATAAGAATTCTCATATAAGTTATTATCTTATTCATTACTTTCTTATTAAGGAATGATCAGAATACCAGTCATAATTTTAGAGTAAAAAAACATGATTATACTAAGTATGAACATATGAAATATTTTTGATCAGATTGAATAATATTTTTATATTACACTAAGAAGTTTATTTTATTAAAACAAAAAAATGCATCACATGTATCTGAAAAATGTAAATAATAAAAAAAAAATACGAAAGTATCTTTATTGTTCAATTTTGCAAAATTGGAATTGCTCCGTTTACATTAATATTTTTAATACAGAATACACCAAGTTAAAAATAAAATATACAGGGAAGTTAAATCATGGGTATCTTTTATAAAAATACAGTAATTCATTATGTAAAAGAAACACTCAGACAGAGGGTATGAAACTATAAATTATTCTTATCGGGTCATTTTTCTGTAAAATAAATTGAGTAATGAACTAATACATAAGAAATTGTATTTTGATTTGTTTATAAAGATAAGAAATGATATGTTTTAAATATGCATTAAAAATAAAAAGCAAGTCTCATATGCAATATGGCGTTTCGTTAAAGACATGTTTTAACTATTTTATATTACATAAAAATGGGTAAAAGTTTAATTATGTACAAATGATTTATTTGAAGAAAAATAAAACATAATTGATATGAGTTTGTATCTATTTAAAGTTATTCTAATTAAATTGTTACATGCCTCAGGCATTTTACCATTTTCATTACCAACATTTTTTTCATATTATAAAATTCGTATTTATTTACAATTAGTTTTATTTTTCAGATAATACGTTTTTTTACTGTTCCTGTTCTACATTATTCAGACATCTCTTAAAATTCGCGAATAAACTTTAACTGTAAGTGTTTACTCCTTCAGATGATACAATTAGTGTACTTTTTCATTAGAAATTCAATCAGAATTACGGAAAAAGAAGGAATTTCCAGTCACACTGTTTACTGTAGTATCCAATAATCGATTTTAAATGAAGTAAGTATAATATAAAACGTGAAAATTGACACTCTTTGTTGTTAACTTTATTAAATATTTTCTGCCATTTTGAATTAAGCATTATTAAAACTCTATTTTTGATGTCTGTTCTGAATTAATATTTATATTTACACCAGTCTTCATGCTATAAATAATTTATTTTCTCCTTTCCTTATTTTTTATTCACGATGAAAATTATACATATATATATATTAAATACTTTTAAATTTTGCGGTTGTTTTTATTTAGTCCGTATACAGACAGAACTGACTACACTTAAAAGTCTCTGATAATTCAATCTATGTTAGTTCAGTTTCTCTCGAAAATTTCCAATTCAAATGGAAGCCAAAAAAATGCCGTCATTTCATTTTAATCTCACTTAATTTTTTAAAATGAATGCATTAAATTCAAAAGAACGTATTTAACAAAATATCTAAAGACGTGGTCTTTGCTCATTTTTCCCTTGAACAAGCATTTAATTTACGTGTTTTGCTTGTAACTCTCAGGGGAATTATTTATTTATTTATATATATATAATAAATTTTTCTTTGGATATTATTCTAATTCAGGTGACTGGGAACCATCTTTACAAGTTTTTTTATGTTTAAAGCTTGGAATTTATATTTAATTGTATTTAATAAACAGGTTATTATTAAGTAATAATTCCATGTAAAAAAGTTTAAATCTGTTACAAAATATTTGTAAAATTAATTTTCTTTTAAAGTTTTGTAAACATTTTTTAAATCCTTAAGGATTTTTTAGATATGTATATTTTTTTTCAAATTTTTTAAAGTACCTATAATATACTATATAAAGCTGTGTATGGTTTTTTTATACTGCTGCTCATTAATTTTATATTAATTTTTTCTTTATGAATCATTCAAAAATTCTCGAAAAAGCAATAATTCTTATTAATTAACTTATTTAAAACTGCTTACCATAAGATATTGCTAAAATGGAGAACAATTAAACAGTATGCTGACATAATGAATATATAGAAGAAAACAAATGAAAGATCAATATTTCATGAAACTTTTTTTCCTTAGTATTTATTAAAAAATACCCCTCAGAGCTAATTCCATGCTCACATTTGCAATTTAAATAATGCGCAACATGTTCTAAAGATGTTTGTGCCTTTAGTTTTGTATTTCTAAGTTTTTAAAAGTCTTTGCAAGCTAAATACTGTACACGAATGAAAGCAAAATCAAAAAACAATTTGTAGGTAAAATATTTCAAAATCGGAGAATTGCAGCTATGCATTGTTTTAAATAAAATATTTTAGTAATAATTCTGTTGAATTTCACACACATGGTATATATATATATATATATATATATATATCACCAAAATTATATATATAAATGGGAGAGTTTTGCTATTTTTGAAAGTTAGATTTTTTTAATTATCAGATTTATCAAAATGAAATTTAATATTTGTGCTTTGAGGGAATCCGTTTTAAAGTTTTAATTTCATTCATAATAATATCATAAAAAGCACGCACAACTTTTAAATCTTGACCACAAATCCATTTGCTCTTCCAATAAATAATACACAAACGAGAATTTTTGCATGAATTGTTCAATTCTTTTTTGAAATGATTTGTTACTGCATACACAATTTTACATACGTTAATCTCATTTGTTTGTGCCCGGTAGAAAAATAATTAATTCATTTTTATCAGGCACTTTTCTAGCAGATAATCTGAAAAGTGGGCGTGGCAGTTTTGTTTAGTCTGCTGTTCAGCATCAAAAACTGTTCCATAACTTAATAAAAAATGCAGATAAAGCTTTGAAATTTTGCGAGAATGTTTATAATGATTCGAGGTATCATATAAGCCAATAAAAAAAATATCGATTGCTTGATAATTTTTTGGGTATCACGAAGGGTTTTTTTAAACCTTATTAATGATCTTTATATAGTTTTCAAAATCAAAGTTAAATCTTTTATAAAAATAAATTCATTATTTATCAAATGCAAATTTTTTTAAAAATTTGTGTTTATTATACATGTTTCAGTAAATTTCGGATAGTTATTTATGGAAAAATGTGATAATATTGTTAGCATATATATATGCTGTTTATTATTATCATTACAAATATATAGTTAATAGAAACTTGGATTAATTCTCTGGGAATTCTTCACGAAAAAATAATGGGATAAAATAATTTTTAGCAATAAATTTTTTTTTTTTTTTTTTGTAATTTTAAACGGTAAATTTAAGAACATGATAAAAATGAACTAAATTATTTCGGTGTTGTGTAACTTAAACAACATGCGCGTATACGCAAATCATATAAATATTCCTTAAAAAAAGGAATATTTTTTTGAAATTCTGCAAGTCGATTTGACTTCAAAATTTAGTAAAAGTAAAAACCATATATATAAACATATATTTATATTTTTATTTATAAAGAATGTTTATATTTTGGTGTTGAAATAACTTCAGAGGGAATTCAAAAGTTGATTATAATAAAACAGATAAACTACTATCGTTTATTTGGACACATGACGAAGATACGTTGAATATGTTTTTCTGAATTAACTTCCTTTTTTATAACTAAATCAATCATGACATAACCATTAATATCGTTACGTTAAACTAAGTGTAACAAATTCCGAAATTAGAATCAATGCAGTTGCTTAAACAGTCAGCATCTTGTGATAGCAACAGTCACAATTTGTATATACTGGCTTTGTATACCTAATACACCTCATTATACTTAATGATGTTTATCTTCTTAGCTCAAATGGATAACGAAGCTAGAGGAGTCTCCGCTCTTGAAAGAAAGAAATCGGTGAAAGGTTATGCATCCAAAGTATTTAAAGAGTCATCTGTCACAGCTGTTTCAGCTATCGTTTCTACGGGCAACGTCCGAAGAAAGATTTTCCGTGTTGTTGTATTTCTGCTGTTTACTGCTGGATTTCTGTACCAATGCATCAAGTTCTTAAGTTATATCCTCACGTATCCAACTGTCGTAAACATTGAAGTTGCAAGACCAGACAAGTATCTAGCGCCAGCTTACACATTTTGTAATTACAATATGTACGTGGAATCTTTTACGGCTACTTTGTGTGTGTGTGTGGTGAATTGCTTATATAAATAAAAAATAATAACATATATAGTAACGTTTATAAATGTTTTTTTTATAAAACTGTTTATAATCTGATAATAGAATCCAAAATGCTTACTTTATAGTTCTACATAGTGAAATTATGCATCATTTGGATACATTACGCCTCCAATTAAATTGTAGAAAAACTTATACACCAATGTTCATCTTAGGTCCTGGGAGCAAAGTCTGTAGGGCACCATCACTCATTTATTACTTGTAGGTTTTATACGCAATGGTATATGTGAATACATGACATTGCAACGCGTTTCGTATAACCTTCGCTGTATAAGTTTTTCTGGAACTTGAAAGTATGCATATAACAAAAAGACATAATGATAACAAATATTAATTTAAAAATGTATTAAAAATAAAAATTGGGATAGTTTTGTTAACTGAATCATTTTACGTATAACAAACAGCTTTATTAGAAAGAATTTAAAATCCCGCTATTCACACACAACACGCACACATACACAAAGTTCAAATATTTTTATAATAATCCAAATTTTATATGATTACATTTAAATAAAAACATTTTTAAATCATTTTTGTATAATTTTTGTGTTCATTTTTCAATAACCTTAATACCTTAAATAAGAACTACCTTAGTTCATATTCAAAATAAATATTTAAAAATAAATCCATAATTATATTACTCATTTAACAATTATTAAACAAACAATATATGTCTGTTTCAATTTAATTTAGTGAATTATTTTTATTATTTTTTAAGTATAAAAAATTGTTTCAATTTTAATCAATTGTAATATTAATTGTATTTTATGTAAACTAGTTTTTGACATAAAAGTTATTGTGCTGCAGTGAAATTGCGAAATTCCCATTATTTTATAGGATTAAAAGAAGCAAATTTTGTTCGAAGCACTCGGATCTTTGTGAGTACCCTGATGAAGAGTTTTGTGAAATGTACCCCAGATATTGTGGAGAAAACAAAACACAGGTATATTTGGCAATAAATTATTATACAACGAAAATATATGAGATAACAGCGTTGTACAAAGCTGCTATTAAAAATTAAAAATTGCAAAACAGAAACAAATTATTGAAAGGAGTTTAAATTTACTAATTTTTAATATATTTTATGTCCAGAAATTGAGCAATTTACGATATATTGTGCCTTATAAATTTTTCAATTATGATATTTTTCAGAAATTACCTTTCATTAAGATTTCATTAGGATTGTAAAGTAATTCTAATTAATTACAAACGATTTATTTTATCCAATACTTTTTGTCAATTGAAACGTTTTAGCAAATATATAAAACAGAAAGTTTGTGTACGTATTGTGTTACAAAACGTATGCTTTCTTGTGTTACTTATGATTTTTATTCATAAAATTATACTATTGAAACCTTTCTACCAAGGATCTAATTCAGAAGAATTTTTTATGTTAGAAAACAAATACTTCTTTTTCTTACAGATTGATCTAAATTTGAATGTAATCGAGAATGCTATAACGAATAAATATCAAAATTTTCACAATCCTCGATAACTGTGAAAAAGACTTTTATTCAATTCTTGTTTTAGCCTAATTTACAAGGATTGATGTGAATATATTCTGTTGTGTTGTTGTTGCCAATCATTTTGGAACAGGAAAGCGAGTCACATGAATCATCCTGTTCAATCAAAAGTTGTCTCAAAGAGACACTAATACATTTAAGAAGGTGGGCAGAAGAAGCAAGAAGGGAGAAAGTACAAAAGTAAAAAGTTTTCCTTCCTCAATTTATTTTATACAGCGGCGATGCCTGCATCTATAAATCTGGAGCTTTTCAGCATTTTTAGAATATCTTCTTTAAGATAAACAAGAATTTGCCCCCTACACATGTTTGATTAATTTTATTAATTGAAAAAAATAGTATTAGTTTAACAGTATTTATGTACTCTATCCATAAACAAAAATATATCGTTTAATTAGTATATTTATAATAATGAATACAATAAAAAAGCTAAAAATTCTACTTAAGATGCACAGGAATTTTTATACTTCAAAATATTTAAGATGATTTTTATTAAAATTTAATTCCATGGTTGAATTTTGAAACTAAATGATTTTACTACCGTAAATCATATTGGAATAGTTATAATTTAAATCGGTTAATTGACTTCTTGTAATATGCGAAAAATACTCATAAATTCCTTATTTGCTCTTATTCACATAGGTTTCAAATTACTTTGAATACTGGAAGGTGTTTCAGCTTTGAATAATGTAGTAACTCGAATTTTTGACATGCTGTTTCTAATCTAAACAACTTTTTTTTAAATGAGTTCCAAATAATTGGAAACTTCAAGAAAAAGACGTTGTGTGTGTTTTTTCTCTGTATTTTGAATCAATTATTCCCATAACAGATAAATTAACAATTGAGACTAAATCCACTATTTTTTATATATTAATAAATTCTTTTAGAAATTTCAAGACATGTTATACTTTAGTGAAGGTTTCAATAAAGTAGCATATATCGGCTGAACGAGCCGGTAGAATGGATCAAAAGAAATTGCAATCAGGAGACTAATTTTAGTCAGATACAGCAGGGCTTGATTATGTACGCAACATGACTTATTGATGTTTTCAGAAGGTTATAAATTCTGATAAATATACAGGTTTAGAATTTCTGGAAAGACTATGACTCATTGTACGTATCTTAAGACGACATCATTTTTTTGCAACATTGTAAACCTGTAGACAGCATCTAAATGCCCTTCAAGAGTCATTGGAAATATGAAAGAACATCAATAAGTAATTAAAGCTACTTTTATCATTCACATTAGAGCTTTTATATCGCTTTAAACTTCAACTTCAAGAATAACTGTGTTAGGATACAGTAATGATTGTCCATTAGCAACCACAGTAGAGGACGACGAATATATCGTCCAGGAGGTCAGAAAGGAGAGGAGAAAACTGTGGAATAAATTGAAAGATACATGCAACAAATTATTTTAAAGTCACGGTAAAACAGGGATGAAGGTTATCGTGTTTTACCAGAGGTGGGAAGATGCATAACGGCTCGAAATCTAACGATTAATATGGTCATTAATGAATACTTATCAAAAACATTCTTTTCTATGGTACTGGGAACTAAAATGCGGGTCAGATCAGTAATTGGATCTAAAACTTTTAATAAAAAGATTTAGTCTGAATGCATACAGACTCAGAAATAGTAGAGAATATGCTGAAACTTTCCAATACCATCAAAAAAGATAAATTTTGAGGAAAGGGAATTCGATTTTTGCAGTGATAAATGTTTAATACCTCTAGTAACCTTCACTTCTTCACACTCATATGGTCCCTATTAGTTTTCTACTACTTCACCAACATTATCCTTTCTTGCTTGTATTTTTATGAAACATTATAGATCCACAGTTCTTCTACATGAAAGATAACGCTCCACCTCATTGTACAGTAACTGTCAAAGAGAGGTTGAAGCGTGACGATATTCAATATATGGATTGAAAGACAAAGTCCCTAAATCTAAATCCAATTGAACATAGCCAACTGTAGGAAGATGCTTGACAGCACGTCACTAGTCACCAGGAAAGATTACGGAACTGAGAATAGATTACAAGATGATTTTGCCAGCAATTTTTCAAATACCTCGTAAGGAGTCTTGAAGTTCCAGTATTAACAGATGATGGAAATCTGGCTAAACAGTCTATAGTGTTCATATCTCTTTCTAAAGACAGAACTTTTCTTGCCTATCACCAGTCACATAGAAGTTCGGGATTTCTTCGCAAATGTGATTATAAATATATTTTTTCTCTAAAGTACCATTACCTCCACTAAGTATCTTATTTGGAAAGTATTTACTTATACCATGTTATTAAGTATTAAGAATCTTTAAGGTTATTAGGGCTATTTGGAACATTTTTGGACAAAATATATCAGAAACACCGTCCATGCTTAATTATTTTTCCACATCAATAAATGTTGATCAGTGCCTTGAATAATCATTAGTATTTTTTTATTTATTATCTTTAAGAATGTAATAATGATGTACTTATATTATTTTTAATAGATAACAATTGTGTTTAAGTATGAAACTGAATCAATTTCAATTATTATTAATGAATTTTAAATAAATTCACAATTCCTGAAAAGTACTGTTCTCTTAAATATTTTACATATGCGTTTATTAGGTACCAAAAATAGAAGCATTGAAAGATGAAAGTATTCTCATGGAAAGTTTTCTCGAATTTGGGCATGATTGGAAACATATGCTGCTTTACGCTCCACCCAATATAAAGTAAGTAAAACAAAAAATACAATAAAACGTTTACGTACTTTTTTTTATCTGAATATTCATGGATAAGCCCTTGCAACTGTCTTATATTTTAATGATAATATAATTATCAAAATACAGGGTGATTGTTTTAAACTAATACTATTCAGAACCTTCTGTAGCTGAATCTAACAACTACAATGGCAACAAACTTGGTTTGGGAAGTAAGACAGTGTGGCAAAGAAATTAGTTCCAAAATTCACTGATAGGGATATCGATAATTCTGTCGTAGCATACCAAACCAAGAATCAGTATAAAACACGAATAAAAAAGAAGAATCCATATTTGTATATATTTATATATATTATATATATATATATATATATATATACGAGGGCTGTTCAAAAAGTATCGAGGCTGAATTTATTATGCAAAAACATACATACATAAACATGTTTTGAGTCAATCTCCTTCGAAATATGCTCCATTGGCAGTAACACACTTGGCCCAACGATGTTTCCATCCTCGAAACATTTCTGGAACTCAGACTTTGGGATGGCCTGAAGCTGCTGTGTCGAATTCTGTTTTATGGTTTCAATTTCCTGAAACCGGTGTCCTTTTAAGGTGTTCTTGATCTTGGGAAAGAGGAAAAATCAGCACCACAGCCTTCACTTGTGCAATCTTGTCCTCATTGCGAGAGGTGGATGGGCGTCCAGAATGGGGATCACTGTTCACTGATTGACGACCCTCCTTGAATCGCCGAATCCACTCGAAAACCCGAGCACGACTCATTGCCTCATCTCCAAATGTTGTTTTTATCATCTCGTAGGTTTTGGTGCCCATTTTACGGAGCTTAAAGCAAACTTGATACAGATTCGCTAATCCGTGTTTTCACACATTTTCTTTTTACGACGAACGCACGCAAACACTCCACGTGAAAGAAGTCAGTGTGACTGAACGGCGCGCTGTACAGACCTGCGAATTTTGTGAGACAAGGTGAAATATGCGCGTGCATGATGCGCACAGTCCCTCGCTGGGGGTTTTCTCGAATAAATAGAATAAATTCAGTATCGATACTTTTTGAACAGCCTTCGTATATATATATATATATATATATATATATATATATATATATATATATATATATATTATTATTTGGGACTTATATTACCAGAATGTGCATTATTAGAAAACTGTATTATATTAACAGCTTAACACTTAAAAGCTTTATCGCTTAATGTTGTGAAATAAATGATTAAGAAGTTCAAAGAGAAAGGGAGCCATTGACCATTCGTCAAGGCAGAGGATGTAAATCTGTGTCAGAAGAGGTGATAACAGGTACTGTAATCTTCGACGGATCACAGGGATCCATTGTTTGACCACACATAATAGAGAGTATGGAATATTTCTTGAGACACGTTGCGGAAAGGCTTTAGAATACGTGTAGAGTGTGTGTGAAAGGAGAAGATTTTGAGAGCAGCGGCCATCTGAATGTGGTCGAATTCTTTGTAAGGGAAGTGAATGTAGTGCACAAAACATAATTTCTCTGATATTTTGTATGTGTTATTATTTTCACCTTTTCTTGAAATACTTTTTTGCTTTATAGAGCGCCACAAATATCGGTGATTTTTGGAACTAGTTTTTTTTTTACGAAATCTTACTTTTTACTATATTTTTATTCTGCATACAATGTATGCGATTTTTATTAATGTATAGAGTTCCCCTACATATTAATAACAGCTCTTATAGTTAGACAGAGCCAGAGATAATGTTAGATAGATTTAGAGACAGCCTCAGAGATGGCTCTAAATAGTGTCAGTTTAAGAAAATCACCCTGTATACTAGAAAGAAGGGGAAAAGTAGGGCCAATTTATTGAGTAAAACATAATGTACCGTCATTTTGGAGACAACGTTCAACGTTTGATAAAAATAACACTGTAAACTTATTTGTACTCCTTGTAATTAATTATAGATGTAATTTCATGCGAAAAAAATGTGTAAAAAAGTATAATGTAAAATAATTTCTGTCTTATTAAAATAACGCGTTTTTTTATTATGAACCAGATAAAAGTCAGTTAGCAGATAACCTCATCTTTTTGCTGCAGTAAAAGTTAAAACATATTTATAATTACGTGCTTTGTTATCTAAATTTTAATCTGTATATCCTTTTTCGAGTAATCTTAACTGTTAATTAGTCGTCTTTTATTTTTACTATCATTTAAGTCTTAAAAATTTCATTTTTAATTCGAAGTATTTCTAACGATAAAAAAAAATGTAATGGATTTATTTATTTTATATTTTTATAGGCATTATATTAATAATCATTTTAGCTTCAATGAATTAATGAATAAAAACAGTTCATTTTCCTAATTATTGCATTTTTTACAGGCAGGGTAGGCCTAATGGACCTTTAGCACGAATTAATATCGAAGAGCAAGGAGTAACAAATTGCTATTCCATGAATGACAGAGTAGACAATGCTCGTGATGCCACATATAAAACCAAACAATTGTGTGCGTAAGCAGTTTAATTCCACTTAAATTTAATCCGTATTTTAAATTATATAATAAAGTTAAATTATTACAACTCTTGAAACAATTTATATTTAGGTTGGTTTTGTGCTAGCATAAAAAAAGGACTGAAATTGTACTGTTTACACATAAAGAAATTAAAAACAATATTGCGCTCAGTTGTTGGTTTAGTACCGTGGACTTCAAACAGTGTTTCGCGGAACCCTGCGGCTCCACGAGTCACAATAAAAAAGTCTAAATGAGAAAATTTTGAGTATGTATGCAAAGTGGATTCACGTACTCTATGAAGTTTGTATAAACACAAATTTCTAAAGTTCATACCAGCATATTAAAACTGAAAATTTTATTTTATTTTTTCATAATATAACTTTATTTTGTAATACTTTTCAAACTTTTATTGTAACATAACAAAATAATATCGAAGTATTTATATGTGCCTCCTACTAGATTCTGAATATTCTACTGTCTGATATCCTGGGTTCCACGGAATAATTTTACATTTGTTAGTGCAATGTTTTGTACTACTAAATAGTTTCTAGATAGAAAAATTCACTTTTTAACATTTGTGGAAAAAACACCTTCAATAAAGGAAGGAAACAGAAAAACGTATCGATATATCAACAGATTTAACGTTGAGATCTAAATCGAAACAAGAACACCTCTTAAATTTTAATTTTCAAATTCATACAAAATACGCAGGATTTTTTAAACAGATATAAACATTTTAATACCATTCAGAAGAATTAATTTAAGAGAAAAACATTACCTTCGACCTGAGTAGTTACAAAAACAAACTAAAACAACGTGCGCAGATACTTTCAATAGGCCCAGGATTCAACATTTCGTGTAAAAAAAGACAAGCACGTATCCCAAATGTAATACATGAACAGGTGAAACTTAAATCATAAATGAATAATTTAATGTGTAAATAAAACTACATTAATATTATGCTAAAAATTTTTAATAGAAAAGACATTATATTTTTAAAATTGTCTTTTTATGAGTACTTATAAAATGTTGATCTAGTTTAAATATTATTTAAAGAAATATTCTTCTGAGGGGGAGAGGAATGGAGAGTTCCTTGTTAACCCCTTGTTGTTCAAAAGCTCCATGGGTAAGAAAGCTTTGAAGACCACTAGTTTAATACATTAGATTATTTCTGCTAGATTCATGTTAAGCTCTTGTGCCTAATCAGAACGACGTGGAATGCCACCGCTTGGCAAAACTGGATGTTCAATAATGAGTTCTGGTTCATTTTCAGGACAGATGCTAACTGCGCATAGGTGCGGAGGTACAATTCCACCACTGCCTGCATAGAACACATAATGGTCTGGGGGTCATTGTTTTCGATTTCTCGACCCTGCTTAGGACCTCACTTCAGTCGTCGTCCAGGGGCCAATTTTTTGCAAAATAAAGCTCCCTTGCAACCAAATCGAGTATTTTGACTTTTTAAGCGATGTTCAGACTTTTCCATGTCCGTCATGCTTCCCGGATTTGTCCTCTACATAGCATTTGGGAAACCAGTTGAAACTCCAGGTGTTAAAGTGTCACTCTGTAAGTGATTTGGAAGTAACTGTTTAAGGTTCGTAGGACCATCTGCTCAAAACAAGTAATGTGTAATTATTTCAATGCTCATCCATGTTGTGAAATGTATTGCAGGTGGAGATGGCCCAATGTGGTACTGAAGTTGTCAAGTGAATATCTTATATGTATCATTATAAGATTTAAATTTCCTTTCAATTTGAATCTTCCCTTCTTGGTGCACTATTTTCAATGTTTTAGAGTTTTTTTTATGAAATAAGCTCTGCAGCTTGGTTCCAAGATTTGAAATTTAAATGACTATGAATTTCTCTAAGACATATATGTCAGATACATTAGCCAACGAGGCTATAATAAAATAATAAGAGTTATATATTGAGCTACGTTGAATAGAATAAAAACAATGAAAATAGAGATAAAGCCTACCTTGGTATAAATAAATCAAAAATATACATACAAAACAATAATATGCAGAATAAAACATGTACGTAATACAGCTTCTTTTTCTCTATTTAGCATTATTTAAATAAAATAATACCATTTTTTAAAGAAACTTAATAACAGTTTCCACGAATCAATTATTCAAAAACTGGTTTAATTTATTGAGCTGTCGTAATTTTTAAACTTGCTTGCACGTAATCTTCTGTTATTCTGGATTTTCCCTAGGTTATACTATATTTTAGAGTAGAAACCACTGATAATCAATGGTCTACATCAATTATAGAAAATATAAATTTCGCTGTCATAAAAGTGTTAAACTTCGAAGCAATAATTTTTGCTTTTCTTCGGAATATATAATCTCCATTTTTAAATTTACGGAAGTAACGCGTGTTACATAAAGCGCAACTAACATCCCCCTATTAACACACACTCAAAGACTAACAAATAAAATTAAATCAATCGAACAGCTTTTATATTGGCAAATTCGAACAGTTGTACAACCTCAAGGTGAATAAAATCAATATAAGATGTTCCAAGCAGCTCACAATTTACAAAGAAAAAGGTTTGTCCCAATTATATGTATATATATATAATATGACAGGCTCCCAGGCCTGCTGGTAAAATGAGGAGAGCATCATCTCTAAGAAAACTTCTTTATTGTTCTTCAAATTTATTAATTCCAACATGGCAACCCTTTTCTTTTATTGAGAACATTTAGAAACCCCGTACACCACACAATGTCTAACACAGGGGCTTACAACACAAAGGAAAGATTACAAAACAAATATCCATGCCTTTTCCGGGATTCGAATCCAGTCCTTAGGGCACCGCAGTCAGCGTCACTAACTACTATACCGGGTGGCCCTTTGGCGCGCAACCGGGTGGAACAAAGACAACATCACATCGAGGAGTCACAGTCAGTCTCCCCCCCCCTCCTTTCTCTTTCGTAAGAGAAAGAGTTTGACATCTTCGGGAAACGAAACGCGAAGTGTTCTCCATACCATATCGAAAGCATATGAGGTTTTGTGATGGTCAGGCCTGAATTGAACGTAGAACGTAGAATGTTCGATGGGGCACATGATTAAGAGGCTTTAATCCCCTATCTTCATAATTTGGTGTTGACATTACCGATAGAGCTTGCCATGGTAGATTAAAATATTAATGTCAATGCTCGTGCTACCTTTAAGTAATCTTATTTACCCACAAATCCCTACGCGGTAGTAAAGAGTTCACTCTATTTTTAATTATTTTTCACTCAATTATGAAGTTAAACTTTAAAGACCTAACATATATATATAATATATTATATATATATATAATATGCTTTGAATAATTATTAAAGTTACTTTTTTTCTTGCAGTTAATTTCGAAACCGACGATATACTTGAATTTGATCCAGAAGAAAATGAACTCTTCTATCCAGATTCCAAACCCGGTATAATGTTTGCTGTTCATTCTCCTTTTGAAGCCGTCAACCCTTTTGAGCAAGGCATTTTCATGAAACCAGGAAACTTGTACAGAATATCAGTGCAAATGGTTTGTGCAACAGTTCCGTAACTAGTTTGATTATCTTGTATGTATGTGTATATGTATGCAATTAGGATATGTTTTCAAATTACATAAACTACTATTTGCAATAA
>BMAO01008888.1:0-20669 GCA_019973975.1 Trichonephila clavata | reverse complement strand
AGTTTTCTCACTCTTAAAAAAAAAAAATAAAAATTTTTTTTTTTTTTTCATAGAGAGTAAGAGTTTGGTTGAAAATTTTTTGAGCTCTTCAATCTGCAAGAGTTTGACAGTTTTGTTTGTATTCCCTATTGTAAGCATTCAAACGTTGATCATTTACAACTCACAACAAACATGTATAAATCTTCTTCGACTTTTTTCAGGCATTTACATAACCATTCAAATGATCCCATATGTTGCCCACAATGTGACGAGGAAATGACAGTACTTCATTTTTATTCTACACATGCTTCCAAAGAGCATAGTTTGAATTTTCGTAAACAATGTATGTTTTGTTTTGGACGTCGACAATGGAATCATGGGGAAAAGAATCTTCCCGTTAATGTGAATCATGTGGTGTCCTGTTTGAAGCTATTCGTCACGAATGCCAAAACTATCGGGGCCCTTTTAAATGATAAAATGATAGCAGACAAGACACAGAAAGTAGAGGTGGTGGAAACATGTGAATGTCAACACTTTCAACCCAATCCTCGTGACATGTATGGTCGTCCCCAATTGCATGCTGTACGATTATATGAGTCTGTTTTTGAGAAACCCGACCTGTGGGAAGAGGGGATAGAATTTGAGGAAGCCAGTGGTTTGGGAAAAGATGTTTATGGTATTATTCAACGTTATTTGAGGAAAGACTTGAATTGGTTTCACTTGATGGTAAAACATGATATTTTTGATACATTTTGTAGGGAAATGGAAAATATTCGGGATCAATTTGTCATTTTACCCTTTTGGTGTTTATGTGATGGGTTGACATTTAAAACACAACACCGACACATGATTGTAGCGTGTGAACAAGAGAGTGCGTTTGAAGACGTCTGGAAAAGAAAAGTTCGGTATGAATTTCCCAAGAGCGGTCAGGCTAAAAAATGCGTCGAGATTAAAAATGCCTTTCATCTGGTGCGCACCATCGTCTACGTGAGTCAACCCAAATCGTCGTGTGACAAGGGTCCTGACAATTTAAGCGATCCAGTCCATGCGTCTCATTTTCACATCAATCGACCCTTGCACCCGCATAGTATTGCGTTTCTCTGTACCCTCTTTCCAGGGGGAATAGAAAAATTATTGTGGGAGCAACTTGGAAGTAAAAATGTATCCAGTTGGGAAAAGGTTGCCAAGCGTGTACGGGACCCATGGCGTAATGTAAGATGGGGGGTACCGATCCATGTGACGGGCTGGAAATTTTTAAATTGTGTGATTCCCTTGTATCCGCGCTACGAGGAAACGGAGGAAGGCACACCTCTACAGTTGAATCTATACAATAATAAAATAGTGTATGTCAAGGAGGGAAATCAGGGAGCCGAGTGTTCCTTTCAACGCATAAGAGACGAAGTATATGTGTTGTCTCGTAAACAACAAAATATGATGAATGAAGTCAAGAAAACAAAACAAGCATGTGCCATGGACCACAAGCTGATATTAAGGTCAAAGATGGATGAAATGCAATGAAAAACGACCAAAACTCAACGAGATGAAAGCGAGAAACGACCTCATGGAAAGGGAAAGAGATTTGATTCAAAGGGAAAAAGACGTGTTGAAAAAGGAAAATGACGTGTTGAAAAAGGAACTTGACGAGTTGAAAACAAAAGAAAATGAGTTGAACGCTAAAGTACAAAACATGTCAGTTGAAAATAAAATATTGAAAGATTTGTTGCAAAGAAAAAGAGTGGACAGAATCTCTTCCAATACATGGCGTTGGAAAAACAATAGTGTAAAAAGGTTGGTTCGACCTCGTTCAGCCATCTCTCAACTTTCGAGTTCCCTAGCAAACCTTTGAAACTAAATCATGTAAGCTTCTCTCTAAAAAAAAAAAAATTTTTTTTTTTTTTTTTTTTTTACAGAGTGAGAAAACTTTTCAGAGCTGAGAATAGTTTGAGTTTGATTCTCTCAAGTTGTTCTTCAAGTGCTAAGTGTATTATCATTGTCATTTTAATTTCCAGTTTTCATTTTCTGTAGACCCTCCTATGGGGGTCTGCCTACACCATGAGTAGTTTTGTCATCTACTCGTGCCCTCCAACCCTTTGATAGCTCACCCTCCCTTATCGGCTCCATAGGAGTCGAGTTATTTTCGATTAAAACTGTGTTCTTTTCCAGGCTCTCGAGACCCTCCTATGGGGGGTATACTTCAGAATTGTACAGGGTTCGACAGGGCTTGAAGCCCACGTCCTACAATGTGCCACACAAGTTCATAGGCACCCTAGGAGCCCCGTGATTTACCTTTGAATTTTGTTTTTTTTCACTCTTTACAGACCCTCCTATGGGGGGTAGGGTAACAGCAGTTACACTGTTGCCCTCTACTCGCTCGTCTCTTTCATTTGACATACTGCAAAAGCTTATGGGATCCATAGAAGCCGAGATGGGTTCAAGACCAGTTGACACCTGTTTTCGAACCCTACAGACCCTCCTATGGGGGGTAGAATCTTGTAACGGGTATCCATCGAAAGAGCTCGCCCTTCCAAACACGTGGATAGGTGACTCGACGCCCTGAGGGGTGTGGGGGCTGAGCAAGGTCCCTTTCAAATGTCGAAATGGTTTGGAGCCTAGGATCGAAACCCGGGACCCAAGGTCTAGATCCATGGTATATATCGATAGTCCCTGTGAAGGGCTATCCAACAACGTCAACCGTTTGAAAATCGGACGGATAGGTGAGGAGCAAATCCAAAGTAGGTCATAGGGCCTTTTTTAGCCTAGTGCCTGAACCAGGGGGTCTAGGTCCAAACCGATGGATGTTTTGTAAACTACAAACGATTCTGAATCTTTGGACGGGTCACACGTCTACGAGGGCCCCATAGGAGCCGAGATATCGCCACTTCCGGTTCACCAGGGGGTCCCCATGACCCCCCAGGGAAAAAGTCTGGACCCGATCCGACCGTAATTTACCGAGATAGAAGGTTTGGACTTGATTCCATAGCATTCCAATGGGAAAAGCTTCCATACTACGAGTCTAATGCTGCGAAAAATTACGTCCAATAAAATGCTACTGCGCATGCGCCTTTAAAACTCTACTGCGCATGCACAATGTGATGTCACTCTTGAATGTTGGATATAAAATGGAGGACCTCGCTCGCGGAGCTCAGTCGAGCAACTGCTAGGGATGTTTTTTTTTTTTTTTTAGTCTAGTGAGAGATAGCAGCAGCCAGCAGCGAAACAGCGAAATAATTTTGGATTACGACCTATAAATAAGCAATTTTCAACAGTTTTCAGCGAATAGTGCCCGCACCAGTGGTCGACCCTTGCCAATTCTGATGTCATCCGATAGAGCTCCATCTCTTCTATCCCTTTTCGGGGTCACTTGCCACAAAATTTGTGTGTAAGCCCCCCTTAAGGGCCGGTGAGTCTCGCATGACCTCTTTATTCACGTAATGTTTTAATTGTTTTCATTATGATATTTTTGTATTTTTTGTATAAATTTTTATATTTTCGGATGGCCCATACGATGGGTCATTGTTTAAACTTGGTTTCAATGTCGCACCTTGAATGGTTTTTGTGCTATAGTGGTTTGAGTGCGGGTCACTTTTCGCGTCACGCGAAACTTGAACGGGACCTTGCTCAGCCCCAGGACCCCTCAGGTCATCGTGTCACCTATCCATCTGTTTGGAATAAAAGGCTCTTTCGAAAGATACCCCTTACAAGATCCTACCCCCCCCTAGAAGGGTCTCTAGGGTTCAAAAACAGGTGACCCTTTGTCTTGAACCTATCTCGGCAGGTACGAACCTATCTCGGCTTCTATGGAACCGAGAAGCGTTTGCAGCATGTCAAATGAAAGAGACGCGCTAGTAGAGGGCAACCCTCCCATTGATTTGACCCTACCCCCCATAGGAGGGTCTGTAAGGAGTGAACCATCATAACATTCAAAGGTACATGATGGGCCTCCTAAGGTGCCTAGGAACGTGTGTCGCGCAGGGTAGGACGTGGGCTACGAGTCCTGTCGAACCCTGTACAACCATTGGGAATACCCCCCATAGGAGGGTCTCGAGAGCCTGGAAACCCACACGGTTTGAATCGAAAAGAACTCGATCCCATTGGAATAGACCGAGATGGAAGGTTCGAGCACGATGCCATGAGAAATGAGACACTGAAAAAAAAAATGACAAGTCCTATAACATTCTACTGCGCATGACGTCACTTGAATGTAGGGTATAAACACTCGACAACTTGGAGTCAAACTCAAACTATTCTTTGCTCTAAAAATTTTTCTCACTCTGTAAAAAAAAAAAAAAAAAAAAAAAAATTTTTTTTTTTAGAGAGATTGGTTGTAAACTTTATTTGCTTCTGAAATATATTTCAACCCTTTTTCATTTTGCATCCTATCCTTTCCTTCCATTCATTTTCATGATACTTACATCCATTCATGACGTCATGAATTAGAACACAAAAGGTTCCTTCTTAGGTATTAGTTACGGATTTGGGCCTGTTTTTTGGGCATGTTTTCACAGATGAGTACAAGTTTTCAAAGAGAGGCCCTCCAACGTTGGCACCTTCCTTCACCCAAAAAAAGGGGGACCGAGTCGACTCTTGTGTCGACTCGGTCCCCCTTTTTTCGGTTCAGTTCAATAGGTAGAGTTTAATATTTCAATGTTCACTACTATGTACAGTTCAATGTTCCACATTTACTCCACTAAATCAGCCATTTGTTTCTGACATTCGGCCTGCAGCTTGTTGAAATGCTGTAGATAACGCGCAAACCGGTAAGATTTGACCATGGTGCACTCGGAAATGTCATAATTTTCGTGCACCTCATCGTGGAGGTGATCGGGTAGCGTATTGTCATGGAGATCCTGGAACTTTGGCAGCGTCTCCAAGCTGATGGTAAACAACCCCAGCTGCTCAAAGAGTTTGCGCTGGTCGGTTCCCTTGACCACGATGAGGCCTCGATTGCCTTGCGCCAGCTGACCAAATTTACCCCTGACGCAAAAGCTGAGGTATTCGAGGGGCACGGATCCAGGCAGGTGGCTTTTGAGACGGAGACGTTCGTTGATATACCGATTGACCCGGTCATCTTTCGAGGTCCCATTGGAATGATCCACGGTGATGCACATGACTTGTGGATCCTCCGAAATGCTGGCAATGGAGATTTCGATGGGGACAGGCTTACCCCCACGATGAAACACGTTGGCATGAGCAAAAAAGGCTAGATGAGACATGGTGCATTTGAGAGAAGGGCGGCGGATGGCTCGCCTAATATACTCTGGTGGGTCACGTGAATCGATTCCTATTGGCTGGCAATCCATATCCTGAGATTTCTATCGGCTATTCACATTGACATGCAAAAAAATAAAAGAGGTTGGTAAAAAGTACACATTTTTAAAAGAGAGGCTCTCCAACCTTGGCACCTTCCTTTATCCAAAAAAAGGGGACCGAGTCGACTTTGGTGTCGACTCGGTCCCCCTTTTTTTGGGCCATTGGGCAATTTTTTTTTACTCTCTCAAAGCTGAAACTTTGTCCTTCCATTCCGCCTGCAACTTTTGAAACTGCTGCAGATATTTTGCAAATTGAAAAGATTTCAGCATGGTGCAATGAGACACGTCCCCTTCCTCGTGGAGGTCATCATGCATGGGGTTGGGAAAGGTGCCATCGCCAAGGGTGTTGAATTTGGGCAGCATCTCCAAGCATACGGTGACGAGTCCCAACTCTTTAAACATTTTTTGCTGTTTGGAGCTTTTCACGACAATGAGACCTCCTGGGTCCACCATGCCCCTCACGCAATAGGGTAGGTAGTCTACAGGCACACTCTTGGGCAAGGGACGTACCAGACGAAGACGAGCGTTTTTGCAGGCATTGTATCGCATGTCTCGGGGCGTGGAGTCGAATCCGTCATGGTTGACGGTAATGCAGAGCACTTGAGGATCACTGCCATTCTTGGGAAGGGTGGCAATAGACAACTCGATGGGCACTGGCTTGCCCTGGTGGAGAAAGTAGTTGGCATGAGCAAAATAGATAGACATGCTTCTGAAAAAGAATGATTCTGCTGGCTGGCCTTATATAGGCTCGAGGAGCGTGACGTCAACTGGCATCCCATATTCCAAGGCCTTGCGATGCGAGCGTTCCACGTGGGGTTCCAACGCCCGTTTCCAAGCTGGGGGCATGACCAGGCGCCAAGGAAGGGGGTCGTCTCGATGCATTTCCCAATCATCCAACCACGTTAATAGTCTCACGTACACCTCCGCTAGGCGCGTGCAGTTTGTGAGATTCAACGTATAGGCCTCCTTATTGTGAGGTTGATGGGCTTCCCAAACTCGGCGAGACGGGGGACGACCCAGTTGAAAGAATCTCAACTCGACGCCTGGATCCCACGTCAAATCCAAATGACTGGTAAACACGACCACGGTCTTTCCAAACGACCGAGGCACGTGCACCCCGAAATTGGGTTCAAAGAGGATGGTGTAAGGATAGTCGTGCTCGTAATACGTGACTCGATCGGGCCAGCGACCCAAATTACCAAACACGATCGTCGTGCGATGTCGACACTGGTCCAATAAATGTTGGATCATTCTGACACAAAGAGACTTGCTTTTTTAAAAAATAATACTTTTTGTTGGACACGGGTCCAATAAAGGTTGTATCATTCGGACACAAAGAAGGAGACTTGTTTTTTAAAAAATTATACTTTTTGTTTGCAACGGGTCCAATAAATGTTTGGACACAAAGAAGGAGACTTGTGTTTTTTAAAAAATAATCATTTTTTTATTGATCATGATCATACTCTACAAGATAGATTCAGAGGTTGCATGGCTTTAAATCCAACAGAAGGTCGGATACAAGGGGAGAGTTTGGGCATTGACAAGTCCAGGGGCTCCATCGCCATATCGTGTTCAAAAGTCTCCAGGAAGGTGATGAGTTCATTGTTTTCATCAAAGAACGAGGGCACCAGGTGGAGCACCGAGGGTTCGGGTCCAGAGAAGGACGTTAGGAGTTGGTCGAGCCAAGCAGCTTCGGGCTCTGGAGAGAGATGAGCTCAGGTTCTGGAATCTGCACAGGTGGCGGAGAGAGAGCTCAGGTTCTGGAATCGGCTCAGGTTGTGGAATCTGCACAGGTGGCGGAGAGAGGAGCTCAGGTTCTGGAATCGGCTGAGGTTCTGGAATCTGCACAGGTTGAGGATAGAGTAGCTCAGGTTGTGGAATCTGCACAGGTGGCGGATAGAGTAGCTCAGGTTGTGGAATCTGCACAGGTCTCTGGATGCATCCTCGTTTCTTGGAGGGGCGCGTCTCCTCCCCCGATCGCTTCAGTCCAAGCACTGGGGTCGGAGGCGGTAGCTTGTAGGCGATTTGATCCAACGTTTTTTTTTTCGAAAATCTCCCAGGTGAAATCCCTTCTGAAGGAGCTGAGGGAGCAGGGATTCGGGGATCAGGTCCAGACCCAAAACGGTTTTTTGAACCGTCAACAGCAAATAGTGGGTTCCCGCCGGGATCGGATAGGCCGTGTGTGGCTCCAAGATGGTCCGATGGTAGAGCATTTGGTCGTAGGGCTCGAAACTCTTCTCGTTCACGTTGGGTCGGGCTCGACACTGGAGACTGGAAGGGGGCAGTTCGTAGAGCAGCAGGGGCACGTGCGTCGTTTGAATGAAATGCACTTCTCCGGGGTGCACCGTTCTCAACCCAAAGGTAAAGTCTTTTTTCACAAAAAACAGGTTGCCATAAATGTACACCATCCTCTTGTCGGTATTTTTGAGCAAACGATCTGGATTTTTCAAGAGGCTTTTGGACACTTTTTCCCACAGGATCGCGTTGGGTCGAAATTCGTTGACGTGCTTGGCTTCCAGCACGGCCCGCTTGAAATTGTCCAGCAACGTCTTTTGGTGGTACCACGGATCTTGACGAAATAAGGTAAACACGCGTTTGGCGTGAGGCTCCTGGTAGAGGATGCCCGCTCGCACCTGGCCTTGTTGAGCGGCATATTCCAACGCATCGGGTTTCTCGGGCAGCGTCACGGGCACCACGGTGGAGGAGAGGTGCTCTGGGAAGGCATCCATGCTGCAAACTGACGAGAAGCGTCGACCCGCGTCCTCCTTTTATAGACGTGTTAGGCCGGATGCGAGTGAAAAATGGGGTTGAGAGGTTGGTGGAGAATGGCACACATGCCTTGCACGGCAATCCAACGATGACATTGCGTCTGGTGGCAAAAGGGACATTCGCCTCGTGCATGGGATTTCAAGAGCATGACGGGGATGCGTTTGAAAGGACTGAAAGCGCTCCATTTTTCTTGAATGTCTTTAAAGTCTTGCTTGGAACGAGAATCGGTCACACAGAGGGTGCCGACATTGAGACAATGTAAAGAGTTGAACACTTTATGCGCCCCGACGCGATCCGAAGCATACGAGACGACCCCGTTGGTGAGCGTGAAACCATGGTCTCGGAGACACAACACGGCCAGACCGTGCGTATGGAAAAAGACTTGAGCGTGGTGCTAAGGGAAATCGATAAGCATAAGGAGGGCGTCGTCGAGACGAGGAGAAACGACGTCGTCGAGGGTCTTGGGGAGAGTTTAGTTTTGGGGGCTCATGAGAAGCCATGGAGAGCAAAGGGGAACCAGGGGCGGATAACAGGCTCAACACATTGTCCGTGTCGGTCATGTTGAAAAAGAGAAGCTGCAAATTATGTGCTCTGAAATGTAATCTGCAAAGTGTTTGCTCTGAAATGTAATCTGCAAAGTGTTTGCCCTTAAACATTCTCTCTCTAAAAAAAATTTTTTTTTTGTTTTTTTGTAAGGATAAATTAATTTCTTGTCTAGCTAGAGTTGTTCTCTTCTAGTGCTGCGTGTATTAAAACTCCGTGTTCTTTCAAAGTTTAAAAGCTTTCTACCACCCCCTCATTTCATTTACTCGTCTAGTGTAGTGTGCTTTGAAATTTTGTTTCTTTTTATTTATCGTGTCCGACCATGTCTGTTGTTTCGGATGCATGTTATTGTGAACAAGATTGTTTAGTGTGTTCTCGGGGAAAAGAGCCCCCTCATGATTGTGTGATTCACGTTTTATTGGAATCGATGGTGTTTCAAGAACGAGTGATGCACGGTGAACCCACCGAAGCACGATTGAAACAAATTTTAGAGATTGGACAACACTATTTACCCCGGGCCATGCATTGGACGGACGAAAATAGTAAACGTTGGCAAAGGATGTATGACGTGATCCAGAGTGGGTTTCCCAAACCCTCTGTCGGAAGCGAATAAAGTTTAAAAGATTTGTCAGAAGCACATAAAATTTGAAATATCTTTTAGACACAAACAAAGTTTGAAATATCTTTCAGAAGGAAAGTTTGAAATATTTGTCAGACGCACATAAAATTTGAAATATCTTTCAGAAGCAAAAATAAAGTTTAAAACATTTATCAGATGCAAATAAAGTTTACAACCAATTTCTCTAAAAAAAAAAAAAAAATTTTTTTTTTTTTTTAGAAAAGATTGGAGAGTGTTTAAAAAGGTTGAGCCTTCCACTCGAGCTTTCATTTGGTTTGCTCTGTTGTCAACATTTCTTATTCTCTTCATGATGACCTCGTTCGATTCTCTCCTGGGTGAATTGGAAAAAAACATTCTCCCAGGTTTGCGAGACAACGTCTCACGCTGGTCGTCTTATAGACGACGCTTGCAACGTTTAGCGGGTATTGTGAAATTTCAACAACTCGCGACGCACTTTCCCATTCCCGTCCAGGTGGTCTTGAGCGAGCATGGATTCCATCTTTCCGATTGTGTCTATAGTGCAGATGCCTGCACGGAAGGACCCGACACTTGCCATTGTTTTAATGTCTTTGACGCCCCCGAACACTATTTTATCGTGAAACGCTTCAATCATGTCGTCGTACGGGACGGGTCTTTACACTCGCTCGAATGTTTGACACGAGCTCACTGTCAATGTTGGAGACAGGGCCCCGTGGATCCTACTCTTTCTGCCACCTTGAAAGGTGCCCCTGCTTGGCTTCCGGCGGGACCGGAGATGATGCCATCCATTTTGAAAGAACGGACATGACCCTCACAGGATCTTCCTCCTGTCTAGCCAATCGAAAAGCACTTCCTGCGCGTCGCTCTTCTCTCAAAAGCACGATTCGGACGCCTTTTTGCCTCATACGAGACAATGGAGTCTGACAAAGCCTTTCAAATCTACCTGGCCGAATACCACGAGGCCCATTTGGCCGAGTACATTACTTTTATGATGCAGTTTTGAGCCCAGTTACAGACTCTCACTCCGTCCGACGTCATTGCTCTTTCCCCCGTGGACCTGGGAGACCTTTTACGGAAAGTGTTGCCCCATCCCGAGCCCATCGACGACCTGCCCACCTTCGAATGTCTCACCTCTTCTGAACCTTCCGAACTTTACAGTGATTACCTCGAACAGCAGGCGACCCAAGGCAAGGGGGCCTTTCTGCAAACTCTGTGGACGGTCTTGGCCCTTCCCAAATTGTATCGATTGGCGTACAAGGCCTGGAGGCGACATGGAACTCAACCGTTGGCCCCTTGGATTCTCTTGGCTCAAGCCGTCTTGGATGGCTGTTTTGCACTCAAATGGCCCGAAAGCGTCTTCCAAATACCCGAGACGTGTTCCATCTGTCTGAGTCCTATGCATTGGCCAGAAAAGACACATTGTGGCCATGTATTTCACATGCGGTGTTTACTGCAACATCTGGAGGTTGTGACGGGTGCTTACGCGTTTCACTAACCTTCTCTCAAAGTCTTTTAAATTGTATTTATTTTGACCAATCCCCACTGAGAGCTGGAAGTGTGACTTATGCAAATAAGATAGTTTCGGGTTTAGCGAGTTCGAAAGAGATATAAAAGGGAGAAATGAAATGAAGAGTAGAGGATGACTAAGCGGTTTGATAGAGTAGAACTCCGTGTTTGGGATTGAAAAGTAAACTACGTGGTTGCTTAAGAAGGTGTTTCTAAGCGTTTAGTTTAATGAAGTGAAATTTGATAGAGGAAAGAAGATTATTGAAAAAGATTCATTAAGGCGGTTCAGAAGTTATTGAAGATATCCTAGATTATAGCCACTTCATAAATTCTACTAGTTTCCAAGTTCCTTCTGAAGAAGATTTCAGGTCTGTAATATTTGTAGTTTAGATTTAAATGTGTAGTTTGATTGTACGTGTTATTCCCCTCATGATATCAGTTAGTATTCCGTCGTCCATAATTGAATTCTGATAACACTCCATGATAATTTATTGTTCTTAAAGTTGATTATTAATTGTGAATTTCTATCTTAAAGAAATAATAAATAAGTGATTTATTATTTGAGTAGTCATTAATTATGAATACTACATATCCAAACATAGATAATATGCAAAGGGGTAGTGGGAGACTACGACACTGGCGCCCAAACGAAATACCGGAATTAAGAGCAGGTGCAGGATTTAGAGTTTTGCCGGAGTTATTTTTTTCGGGTAAAGAAAATGTGTCTGAGTTTATCAATAATATCGATGATAATATAGCTTACTATGAAATACCGGCGAATCTATCGTGTGCATATTTAAAAGGTCATTTAATTGGGAGAGCGTTAGACTGGTTTCAGGTCATCGGCTTCGAGTGTGTAAATGAAGAAGCGACTGCATTTGCAACACTTAAAAAGAAATTATCTGATAGTTTTCCGGTAATACGGAATAAATCAGAGCTAGAAGCTCAGTTTTTTTCGTCAAAACAACGGAGAGGTCAAGCCCCGTCAGACTTTATTTTTCAGCTGTTAAAAATACATAAAACCTTGGAATTAAATTATGATGAGATAAAATTGATCGATCACATAGTAATGCGACTAGAACCCCAAATAATGGATTATTTAGAAGTTCGAAACCCCACAACGAAAACTCAATTGATAGAGTTGGTAGACCGGTATGAGGAACGTCATAACTGCAGGGAAAACCAGGGTTCGAGTAATAATTTTGCTAAATGAAGTTGGGATGTGAGTAGGAATCCTGAGGAAAGAAGGAATAATAGAAATTGGAGAGATACTGGGGTCGGAAATAGTCAAAATGATCAAAGAGGACTAGGCAGGGGTGCGAATAATTTTTCTCGTCGTAATTATCAAAATCAAGGATTCGAGGGTGGAAATCGATACAATCAGCCAAATCGGAGAACAGACCGGTATCAGAACCGTAGGATGGTGGTTAGGAAGGGTCCTAATGATGATTCAGCAAAACAGAATTGGAGGCGTGTTGATTGCAACAGCGAAAGGCAAAGAAATGCCAATTTAAACTCTCAAAGAGATCGTATTGAGTCAAATCCTCCTAATAGAATTAGACTTAATTCATTGAGATTGTCACCAGTTGAACTTCCGTATGTGCCGATTTTGTTGAATGATACTTTTTTAAAAGCGCTCTGGGATACAGGTGCGGAAAAGTCATTTATTTCAGAAAAAACGTACCGGTCATATTTTTCTTTCTGTTCTTTAAAAAAATCGTTAGCTGAAGTAGTTACAGCTCAAAGGTCACAGTGCAAAAATTTAGGCACAGTTGAGTTGAAAATTAAAATAAGAGAATTTTCGAAATTATGGAAATTTCATGTGATTGCTGAGATGCAAGATCCATGCATCATAGGTGTGGATTTTATGTCACATGCAAGGATTACTTTTGATTTTGTTAAAAAATCGTTGGTCATTCCGGATTCGCAAATTGAGAAATTGGCAATTTCGGACGAACCGGTACGGATAGATTTATTAAGGACTAAGCTAAAGGCAGGGCAAAAACAAAAGTTGGCGAAATTTAATGTAGAATGGGAACATCGCCCAGGTACGCAAAATTTAGTGGCTGATATGTTGTCTAGAAACCCGTTAGAAAGTAATGAGGAACCAAAAGTGTCTTGTGCGGTGATTAGATCGTTAGTATTATCTTCTAGAGAACAGTTTAGAGAGGAACAGAGAAATGACCCGGAGCTAGGGCGTATAATGAGGTTTTTGGAAAATCCGGACGATAGTTCTGTTAATGAATCGATCTGCAAAAATTGGTACAATGACTTTAAAATCGTTGATGGTTTGCTATATTATGCAAAGTATACAACCACACTAGGTGAATTAAGGGTATTTATACCCAAAACATTACGTAAAGATGTTATGCGAGAATTTCATGACTCGCCTATGGCAGGTCATTTAGGCAAAAAGAAAACCTACTTGAAATTAAAGGACGCGTGTTATTTTCCGTACATGAGGAAATACATTTATAAATATGTAGCAACCTGCGACCAATGCCAAAAAGTTAATTATAAAAACGGATTACCAGCTGGTCAATTAATTCCGATAATAACGAATTTTCCGAATGAAATCGTGTCTTTAGATTTGTTAGGCCCATACCCTGCAACTAGTCCAGAACGCTATAGATTTATTTTAGTAATTACCGATAATTTTTCTAAATGGGTTGAAATAGTTCCCTTAAGGAAAGCTTCGGCTAAAGCAATCGCCAATGCATTTTTTGAGAATTATATTGCGCGTTATGGAGCTCCTGTAAAGTTAATTACCGACAATGGCCCCCAAATGATGTCCGAAGTTTTTGAGCAAGTATGTCGTAGATTGCACATAAAACACGTTAAAACTGTGGTATATCGTCCACAAGCTAATCAAACAGAAAGAGTTAATCGCACTCTTTTAAAAATGATTTCGAGTTTTGTCGCGGATAATCACACTAACTGGGATCAATTTCTGCAAGAGTTCGGTTATGCGATTAGGACAGCAGTACATGAGACAACGGGTAAAACACCGGCGGAATTATTTTTAGGTCGAAATTTAATCACCCCTTTTCAGAAATTAGTTATGGTAACTGATGGATCAGATTTAGTTTGTGGGAACATAGAAAGGTTGTTTGAGGAGGCTAGAGTTCATACAAAGCGCCAGCAAGAGAAGTGGGCGAAATATTATAATAAAAAGAGGCGTGAAAATAATGTGAAAGTTGGTGATCTAGTATTAGTTCAAACTCACCCGTTAAGTTCAAAATGTAAAAAAAATAGTAGGTAAATTTTTGCCAGAGTTTGAAGGCCCATATAAAGTTCTGAGTGTAAAAAATAATAATAATTTAGTAATATTAAAATTTGGTAAAAGAATAACGGTTAATGTGGACCAGGTGAGAATTTACCATCAAAGAGAAGACAGTGTTGCCGAGTCGGAAAGTAACACTAGTAGTGATCATGGTGCAGTGACATCAATCAGGTCAGATGATGCGCAGTCGTCATTGGTGCAATCGGAGAATGATAGGGGTGGTCGTAAAGGATCGAAATCAGGAAATGTAAATGGTAGTAGAGATATAGTTGCGAATAGACGCGATGGAGTGGAGGTGAAAAAAAAACGTGGACGGATGGAATCTACTGTTTCTTCGGGGGATGGCGCGTATAATTTCAGGAAAAGGAGACCTTTATACACTGAGAGAGAAAAGAGGAAGGCCTGAATCATGGAAAGAAAACCTACAAAAGAAGAGACCAGAGGCCCAAGTAGATCGCGAGAAAAGAAAGATTTCCTCGTCAATGTCCTCTCGTCCCTCCAGGAAACGTTATAGAAAGGTGGAAGAAAATAGTTCTGAAAGAGCAGTTCTAGGACCATCCCACAGATTCAAGTACAACAGACCTCATCAGGAAAGGAGCTGTCCATACAATCTTCGGAGCCAACGTCGAGTGGACAACAGCCAAGTTCCAGTTCTCACAGAAGAAAACAACGCCTCAGCCAGCAGGAGCATATCAACTTCAACGGACTCGATGGAAGAGGAGACCCAGAAGGTTGGAGCGCAGAGTGGACAACTCTAGGACAAGGTCATCCAGCACAGAGGCCATGGTTGGAGACAAAGCCTATGCAGATTGGATCTAAAGACTAGCCAGGTTGTATAATTCTAATTTGTTTATTTTTCCTCTGACAGACAGTTCGGAGTATTTTCTATGTGGGCTAGTCTAATTTTTTTTGTAAAATTAACGTACAAAAGTGTCACTGAGTTGTGTGCATTTTCATATCGGTTGAAAAGACTTTTGTATTTAATTTTTTTCCAAATTGTGGAAAAACATTTGTTGAATTGCAATTGTTTTGCTACACATTAAAGACGAGGCTTTATATGTGAGATTACTTGTATTGTTTGTTGTAATATATTCTATGTAAAAAATGTATATATTTTTGTGTGTAATTATTAAGATGTATAAGTAGTGTCTGGTTTCGGGGCGCGGCGTAATTAGGAATACTAACAAAAAACATTAACAGCGCAGCGCGATTGATTGGGAATTTTTGAAAATGAAACGAGATAAGGGTTATTTTGTTACTAAACTATATATATATAATATAATGTATGCCATATTTTATGTCAATAAGGACGTTGTATAAAAGTTCTGTGCATTTAATGTCATGTTTTAGAAAAATTGACAAGGTTTCCTTTCAGGGCAGCAGTCCCTGAACATAGTGATGTGATGAAAGTTTGATGTCGTATGAAGATACTGTTGTAAAATTTTTTATATTTATTAGCACTTAAGTAAAGTGCATGATCAGGGTTTTTTCCTTGAAAGGTTTTCCCCTGATCTTCGCCCGAATGGGAGGCACTGTAGGGATATATTGTACAAGATCAATAAATTGAAGTGGAGTACCCCTTTTGAGTAATTATTTCTGTGTGTTAGTTTAATTAAAGTTTCTAACTTAGAAAGTTAAAACTTTCTACAAGTTAAGAATTTGCAGGCGTTATAAAGTTCGTGAGTTAACTTTTTACAAGTTCAGGCATTCTAGAGTAGTTAAAATTTGTGCAGGTTCAGTGTTTTTCAGATGTTAGGTAAATTAAGCGAATTCTTGCAGGTCGTTTAGACCTTCAATAAGTCACGCTTTTTTTCTCGGAGGGGGGTTGTGACGGGTGCTTACGCGTTTCACTAACCTTCTCTCAAAGTCTTTTAAATTGTATTTATTTTGACCAATCCCCACTGAGAGCTGGAAGTGTGACTTATGCAAATAAGATAGTTTCGGGTTTAGCGAGTTCGAAAGAGATATAAAAGGGAGAAATGAAATGAAGAGTAGAGGATGACTAAGCGGTTTCATAGAGTAGAACTCCGTGTTTGGGATTGAAAAGTAAACTACGTGGTTGCTTAAGAAGGTGTTTCTAAGGGTTTAGTTTAATGAAGTGAAATTTGATAGAGGAAAGGAGATTATTGAAAAAGATTCATTAAGGCGGTTCAGAAGTTATTGAAGATATCCTAGATTATAGCCACTTCATAAATTCTACTAGTTTCCAAGTTCCTTCTGAAGAAGATTTCAGGTCTGTAATATTTGTAGTTTAGATTTAAATGTGTAGTTTGATTGTACGTGTTATTCCCCTCATGATATCAGTTAGTATTCCGTCGTCCATAATTGAATTCTGATAACACTCCATGATAATTTATTGTTCTTAAAGTTGATTATTAATTGTGAATTTCTATCTTAAAGAAATAATAAATAAGTGATTTATTATTTGAGTAGTCATTAATTATGAATACTACATATCCAAACATAGATAATATGCAAAGGGGTAGTGGGAGACTACGACAAGGTGAGGAATACCTGTCCTCTCTGCAGGGCGCCCAACCCCATACGAGCAGCCTCGTAGAGGAGGGGGACAGGGATTCCCCAGAAAAATGGGAGATGGATGAATGGAAAGGGACATAGCTCGGGGCCAGTCATTCATCTCCCATTTTTTTGGGCTACTCTCAGAGTCAAGGTTGGAAACGACCCGAAAAAAACTCTGACACAACTGTTAGAACATTGTGCAAGACCAATAAAATGTGAAAGATGAAAAGCAAATCATGGTGACATTCCATATATTATACAAATTTAGGGTTTGGAACAACCATGGGAGAATGTTTGCTGGAAAGGAGCATAGCTCCGGACCAGGAATCATTCTTCCATTGGAGGGGGGGGGGGTTGGAAACGACAAGGAAAAAAAAACTCTGACACATTGATTCAGACTGTGGCTGGAACATTGTGTGTAAGATTCACAATGGAAGGTTGACACATTTTTTGAGACTGTGCCTGGAACATTGTGTAAGATTCACAATGGAAGGCTAATAAAATAAAATATCGCAAAAGCCAAAAAAAGAATGTGAGGCAAGTTTAAAATATCTTTCAGGAGCAAATAATATTGACAACCAAACTCTTGGCAGATTGAAGAGCTCAAAAAGTTTAAAACACTCTACCTCTGTAAAAAAAAATTAAAAAAAAATTTTTTTTTTTTTTTTTAGAGAAGCTTACATGATTTAATTTCAAAGGTTTGCTAGTAAACTCGAAAGTTGAGAGATGGCTGAACGAGGTCGAACCAACCTTTTTACATATTGTTTTTCCAACGCCATGTATTGGAAGAGATTCTGTCCACTCTTTTTCTTTGCAACAAATTTTTCAATATTTTATTTTCAACTGACATGTTTTGTACTTTAGCGTTCAACTCATATTCTTTTGTTTTCAACTCATATTCTTTTATTTTCCATTCATATTCTTTTGTTTTCAACTTGTCAAGTTCCTTTTTCACCACGTCAAGTTCCTTTTTCAACACGTCTTTTTCCCTTTGAATCAAATCTCTTTCCCTTTCCATGAGGTCGTTTCTCGCTTTCATCTCGTTGAGCTTTGGGTCGTTTTTCATTTGCATTTCATCCATCTTTGAACTTAATATCAGCTTGTGGTTCATGGCACATGCTTCTTTTGTTTTTTCATTCATCCTATTTTGTTGTTTACGAGACAACACATACACATCGTCTCTCATGCATTGAAAGCAACACTCGGCTCCCTCCTCGACATACACTATTTTATTATCGTATAGATTCAAATGCAGAGGTGTGCCTTCCTCCGTTTCCTCGTAGCGCGGATACAAGGGAATCACACAATTTAAACATTTCCAGCCCGTCACATGGATCGGTACCTCACCTCTTACATTATACCATGGGTCCCGTACACGCTTGGCAGCCCAACTGGATACATTTTTATTTCCCACAGTAATTTTTCTATTCCCCTTGGAAAGAGGGTACAGAGAAACGCAATACTATACGGGTGCAAGGGTGGATTGATGTGAAAATGAGACGCATGTTGCTTAAATTGTCAGGACCCTTGTCACACGAGGGTTGACTCACGTAGACGATGGTTCGCACCACACGCCAAGAGGGCAACGTCGTGAGATGGCTCGCCTCTAATGTTCCAACAACACCCCTATTGGAATGATTCTCTGTCTTTTCTCGACATACCAACGTTGTAATGCCTACACTTCATAGGTCGCTGTTTTCCCCCAGCTTGACTTGTTTCATTTTCATTTACCCTCCCTGACCAACCTCCATTACAAGGGTCGTTGCCCAGCGTGACAAGTCTCCATTTCATTTGTCCCCTCCATTTTCATCCAGGATGAAACTATTTTTTTTCTCGCGCCCCATATTTTTTTCAGAGGAATTTGAAAAAATTTTTTCAATCAACACACCCCAAGGGACACGATTCTGACCTCCTTTCCAAAAAGGTCGTTTTCCATTTTCAATCATTTTTGGAAAGGGTCACGGTGCTCGACTATTTTTTCGACCGACTGTATGGAACCTATGGTAAGGACTGTAAAACGAAATTCGCTTCCGATTTTACAGTGATTACCATAGGTGTATGGTAGAGCGGTCAAAGCACCGGGGCCCCTGGAATCAATCTCCTGGGAACGTTGGCATGCCTCCATTGCATGTTTCGCTGCTTTCACCCCCGCTTCACCAGTCTCCCTTTCATTTGCCCCCCGGAAAAGCCTCCATTTCCCCCCTGACAGGTCTCCATTTCATTTGTGGCTCACCCCCCGTTTTAAATCATTCGTCTGGGTTCAAACTTTTTTTTTTCTCGCGTCCCTCCAAAATATTTTTCGGAGGAATTTGAAAAATTTTCGATAAGGATATTGAAGTGCTCTCCAGGGATACTTTGAGGGATACTTTGATGGGAGCATAAAACGCAACAAAAGGGACAAAATTCATGCAAAAAGAGCCCTTGGAAGGTGAATTTCGACGTTCGGACCAACTTTGTTTCATATGTGGATGGGAGCATAAAATGCAACAGGAGGGTACAAAGAAGATGAAAAGGGGATAAAATTCATACAAAAAGAGCCATTCTAAGGTGGATTTTGACTTGAAACAGGATAGTGAAAAGAGCCGTGGGACTCTCAACGCGGGGTAGGGGAAAAAGAGATAGGATGGATTCAAAAAGAGTCGTGGGACCACAACGGGAGGGGAGGGGATTCTACAAAAGGAGCTAGGGGATGGAGACTCTGAAGGGTTGAAAAGGGGATTCGACAAAAAGAGCCGTTGGACCACAACGTAGGGGACATACAAAAAGAGCCGAGGATCCTTTAAAAAAGGTCGTTTTCCAGGTTCAATCATTTTCCGAAAAGGTGCTCAACTATTGTATCGACCGACTGTATGGAACCTAGGGCAATGACTGTAAAACGAGAGGCATTTCCTATTTTACAGTGATTGCCATAGGTGAAGGGTAGAGGGGTCATAGCACCGGGGCCCTGGAAACTTGGCAGTCATGGGCCGTCCCCAAGCAAAGGGTTGAGCGGTTCCTGGGGAGGCTACGCAAAGGGATGTGAGCAATATCATGAGAGAGAGGAATATTTCAAGGGATTCTTTTTTCATATGGAAACATCTTTTGGGGGAGTGAACTATTCAAACGAAACGAGTGTAGGGGAAATGGGCTAAAGAGAAGCGCATCAAATGGGAGACTGAGCAGCATTGGAGTCAAGTGAACAAAGACTTGAATGGGAGGCAGGGTGGGGATAGATTGAATGGTAAAGATTGCAAAATAGATGAGAGGGAGACCCATTGTAGAAAGGATTATAAAATAGGTGAGAGAGTTTTCAAACCGATAGGGAAGGACTGGTAAGGACTGTAAAACCAGGCGTTACACTTTTTTAAAAATAGTCGAGTCTGTTTTGAAACATTGAATGGTAAGGACTGTAAAAAGCATGTGTTTTACTCTTAAAAAGAGGTGTGACGGTTGTGGGACACTTTTATTGCAGTAATTACCATAGGCTAATGATAAAACTTGTTGTATTATTCGAAAGCAAACAGTATATTAAAAAAAAAAAATTTTTTTTTTAGATATTTTGTGTAGTTTGTCCATGTAGCAGCATTCTTTTTAGTCCCGTGCTTTCCATCAACAAACTATCCCTTTCAGTTTTAAATGTATCCCTTTCATCTTTAAAAATGTCTCTCTCAAATTTAAAAGCATCTCTTTCGACTTTAAAAATGTCTCTCTCAGATTTAAATACATCCCTTTCGGCCTTACAGATGTCTCTCTCAGATTTGAATACATCTCTTTCCGCTTTAAAAATGTCTCTCTCAGATTTGAATACATCCCTTTCCACTTTAAAAATGTCTCTCTCTGATTTCAATACATCTCTTTCGGCTTTTAAAATGTCTCTTTCCGATTTATAGACCTCTCTTTCAAATTTAAAAATGTCTCTCTCCGATTTAAAAGCATCTCTTTCGGCTTTAAAGGTCATTCTCTCCAATTTCCATTCGTTTTCTTTGGATTTATACTCGTTTTTAAAGACGTCACATTCCATTTTCAAATCAGCCATGATGGATTTCCAATAATGATCCTTTTCCATTTGAGCCTTTTCTTTAATTTCTTTCAGTTGTTTCATGACATTTTGTTGCTTTGGGAATAAAAGGTACATTTCATCCCTGAGAATTTGAAGGGAATACCCCGGATGGAACTCAATTTT
>BMAO01008887.1:0-28244 GCA_019973975.1 Trichonephila clavata | reverse complement strand
TTTTCAATAGGATTCGACTTCTTCTCATAAGGAGAAGAGGACACGGTGGTGATTAAGCGAGACTTCATAAAAACACAAAGATTGACCATCCTGTATTCTAGATTTAAATCCACTCGACTAAATAGTGTGTTCAGATTTGGAAGTAATGGTATGCCAAAAGTCATCCCATCTTGAAATCTTAAGCATTCTTTTCGGAAAGAAGGGATAGAAATTTCCAATGAGGTCATGGGTGCCTCGATAGATGATAGGTCAGACACTACATGCCTGTTTTAAAGTCAAAAGGTAATCATATTGAATAAAAAAATACAGTACGTTAAATTTAACCCTTAACTGCCGATTAAAAATTACGCGGTTTGCTCCCAAGTGCTTTTTCACATAGACCACTGGTCTTCAAACTGTGTTCCACGGAACACTGGGGTTCGACAAGGCATACCCAGGGGCTCCGCCTGTCACAATAAGAAAATCGAAAAGAACCTTATAAATATATATGAAAAATTATTATTTATTTGAAGTTTGTATAATTACAGGTACTAAAACTCGGCCTATTCATTAAAACTGAAACTTTTATTTATATAAAATAAAATTTATTTTTCTAACTTTTGTGTGTGTTATAAGATAATAAAAGAATATTAAAATGTTTTATCTTTATAATATATGCTTCCCACTAGATTGTGAATATTCTATTGTTTTACTATCTTGGGTTCCACGAGATAATTTCATACTCCTTAATCAACACAGTATCTTGCATAACTAAATAATTTTCTAATGGGAAATGCATCATTTTGCAATTGTGGGGAAAAAACCCCTATAAAAAAGGAGAGGAAACAACTTATCAACAGATTCTATGTTAAAATCTAAATTTACGAAAGAACAGATCCTAAATTTTATGTTTCAAGTTCATGAAAAATGCACAGTATTTCTCACGCAGCTATAAGCATTTTAATGCCATTCAGAACATGTGGCCGCGGTAGCCGAGTGGTCTAGGCATCGAATCGTGGCTAGCGTGTCATGAGTTCGATCCAATACCACTAAAAACCCGCCGTGTAGGGGAGCGATGCACATTAAATCTGTCGAGAGCTCAAACGTCCTCCCGTTGGTGTGGTTATTAGGAGAGGTGGGTGCCAGCTCAGGTGTCGTCCGCGTCAATTGACCATGGTTCAAATTACGCGGACCGTCCCCAAAAGCCATCGTGTAGTCTCCAAAGACTCGTGAATAGTGGGACGTTAAGGTACAAATAATCACATTTTTTCTCTGAAATGAGTAAATCCATCGCAAACTCTGTCAAGATCATTTTATTGCATTCCAAAGTCTTCGGAACAGTTTTACTGATAGCAGCGCAAAGAAAAGAATTGTATTTCAGAAGGACAAGAATATGTCTGTGGCACACAATGCACTGATTGAGCAAGACGAATATACAGGGTGCCCCGAAACTTAACGATAATCGGTTACGCGAAGGGAAAGATGGAGTCCTATATCTGTTTAGGGAAAAATATTTTAAAAAATCCCCAGTTCTTGGTTAAGGGAGGACGAGCACATTTTAAAAAACGAGGAAAATTGACATTCTCCACCACATCATTAGCTACTGTTACCACGAATTTCCCGATTTTACGATGATTTTTTCACTAACATCACTCTTTACATAGCCGTACGAATAATCGCAGTCACAAGTAGAACAAAAATTTTGCTGGTTTAGTTAAAATTAACGTAATTTGTGTAAGTCGGGGTTTCAGAAAAAGGTGTCAACTAACACTTTGACTCTCCGTAAAAGAAAACTATTATTCACAACCTCAGGCAAGTTTCTCAAAAGTTGGTCCATTTAGTTAAGATTCCAAAATGATACTAACTTTGCTTTTTTTCAGTGAATAAACAACCATAGAGATTTGCAGAACATCATTTTAAAAAAAAAACCGTGCTATTAATCACAGCTACAAATGGAGCAAATTTGAGAAATCTTGAGAAAATTTGTTTACTGTATAGATTTTTTAAAATTTTACAGATACCTTCCTTTCTTTATAATTGCGTATTTCCTCCCTTCCTTTATTTTAGATTTAGCTCTTTTATGTTTTTTCCCTTAATTGTGTTTTTTTTTCTTATTATGTTTTTTTTTTTGTAATTATTGTTGTTTTGTAATGTTGTTACCACTTACGTCTGTAAGCCTCATGTTATGCAATGTGGAGTATGAGGAGTTTTGAAAATAAATTTATTTTTAAAAAAATGGAGCAAAATTCTTTTTAGTTTTAGTTAAAATTAACGTAGTTTAAGCCGGTTTGCGAAAATGATGTCACCTAACTTTGACGCTTCATAAAAAGAAAAATATTGTTCTAAGAAAGTTATTTTAAAAGATTACCCAATTAGTGACAATTCCAAAAAGATACGATATATTTGCTACATTTCTATCTATAATAGTCATTGTCATTTTTTTCTTTTACAAAATGACTTCGTTTTAAAGAACTGGATGTTAAGTATGCAACTCAAATCAAACAAATTTAAAAATAAAACGCAAAAAAAATGTGTAACATATAACTGAAGTATATGTTCACTTACCTTCCATATGAATGCAGGCTCTAGAGTCTAGACCTTTTTAAAAGTGACTGTTTTACAAGTCGCGCGCGCGTGGGAGTAATTATCTAAGTTTATTTCATCCATTGTGCTTCAGCAATCCTTTGCCGCAGTTAATGTCCCTTTTTTTGGATTGAAAAATAAACTTTTTCTTTTATGAAAACCCAGTAAAAGAAATTGACCGGGTTTAAATAGGGTGAATGAACTGGCCATGAAATTGAATCATGACATCCAATCCATCTTCCGGAATATTCCATGTCAAAATGCTCCCGTACAGGACGCTCATAATGCGCTGGACATCTGTGACGGATCTGTACGGTTCTTTACTAATCCTCTACATATTTCTTTCAAATTTTATTTATTTCAACCAATCTCCACCGGGATTCAAAGCGTGATTTATGCAAATGAGATATTTTATATAAGTTCGGGTTTAGCGAGTTATCGGGTGAGAATGAAATGATATGAGAAAGAGTTGTCAAGTGAAGAGGTAGATTTTGTAAAGAAAAGTGAATCGAAGCGTCGGGAATCCAACTCACAGTTGTTGATAAAATTAGTCCGTAAGAAAAGCTACGGGAAAAGCTGAAGATAGAAGTCGTATATTAAAGAGGGAATTCTAGCCTTGATCCGATCCAATCAAGATCCAAGCGACCCACAAGACGAACCTGCTGTAGTTTAAGAGAAATCAGGTTAGTGACTTAAGAATTGTAATTACGTATACGTGTGTGTAGCTGTAATTGTACGCGCTTATCTTTCGTGGATTCAGTTTAGATTTCGTAGTTCCGCAATTAGTGACCCCTTCTCATTCTCCACTGTGTTTTATTGGTCTTGTATTTGAATAGTGTATATATGACTTTCCTTGATTAATAAATATTAATAAATATTGTGATTTGTAAAAGATATCTTGTGAATTCGTTAACCCGCCTACACATCTAAATATGAGTAACACTAGACGAGGTGATGATAATGTTAGGGGAGGTCATATTTACACGACACATCTATCTTGCTAGAACCACATGTTCCTGTAGATGTTGAATGGCACATCTTCCAGCAGGTCTGGCAATTTGTTTCGAAGAAAATTCAAGTATTTGGTTCCATTTAAACTTTTGAATAACTCAAACGATCCAATTAATTATCTGTTTAATACTCCCGTCCATATGTTGATTTTAAATTGAAGTTGAGATCAGTCTTCAAGCCCTAAATATGGGTTTTTTCATAGGCTATCCATGTAAGTTATGCAAATTAAAATATCCGTTTCTAAGATTCTATTTTTTTAAAATGTCATTTTATAAACGAAAACAAAATAGTAGTGATTGTTATGGATAAAAATGTAGGAAATGTTGTACCATTTTGAAATTGTCACTAAAAGGGTCAGCTTTTGAAATAACTTGCTTAGAGTAATCTGTAATATTTTTCTTTTTATAAAGCGTAACAGTTAGGTGACATCATTTTCTCAAACCGGCTATAACTGCGTTAATTTTAACTAAATCGGTAAAGGTTTTTACGCCATTTGTAACTGTGATTTATAGTATGGCTATATGAAAGATCCCGTTAGGGAAAAAATTACAGTGAAATTATGGAATTTGCGGTCACAATACCAAATGATGTGCTGAAAGGTATCAACATAGGTGTTTTTAAAATGAAGATGTTCTGCAAATAAAAAAAAATTATCTATGATTGTTATTCTCAGAAACGAACAAGTGTTGTACAGTCGGTCGAAAAAATAGTCGAGCACCGTGACCCTTTCCAAAAATGATTGAAAATGGAAAACGACCTTTTTGGAAAGGAGGTCAGAATCGTGTCCCTTGGGGTGTGTTGATTGAAAATTTTTCCTCTGAAACAAAATATGGGGCGCGAGAACAAAAAATTGTTTCATCCTGGATGAGGGGACAAATGAAATGGAGACTTGTCCCGCTGGGCAACGACCCATGTCATGGAGGGAGGGACAATGAGACTAGTCAAGCTGGGGGAAAGCAGCGACCTATAAAGTGTAGGCATTACAACGTTGGTATGTCGAGAAAAGACAGAGAATCATTCCAATAGGGGTGTTGTTGGAACATGGGAGGCAAACCATCTCACGACGTTGCCCTCTTGGCGTGGGGCCCTCGTCTACGTGAGTGGACCCTCGTGTGACCAGGGTCCTGACAATTTAAGCGTCTCATTTTCACATCAATCGACCCTTGCACCCGTATAGTATTGCGTTTCTCAGTACCCTCTTTCCAGGGGGAATAGAAAAATGACTGTGGGAAATAAAAATGTTGGGCTGCCAAGCGTGTACGGGACCCATGGTATAATGTCCGATCCGGGCTGGAAATGTTTAAATTGTGTGATTCCCTTGTATCCGCGCTACGAGGAAACTCTGCATTTGAATCTATACGATAATAAAATTGTGTAGGTCGAGGAGGGAGCCGAGGAAAGAGATTTGATTCAAAGGGAAAAAGACGTGTTGAAAAGGGAACTTGACGAGTTGAAAACAAAAGAATATGAATGGAAAACAAAAGAATATGAATGGAAAACAAAAAATATGAATGGAAAACAAAAAATATGAAAAAAAAAATATGAATGGAAAACAAAAGAATATGAGTTGAACGCTAAAGAATATGAGTTGAACGCTAAAGTACAAAACATGTCAGTTGAAAATAAAATATTGAAAAATTTGTTGCAAGGAAAAAGAGTGGATAGAATCTCTTTCAATACATGGCGTTGGAAAAACAATAGTGTAAAAAGTTGTTCGACCTCGTTCAACCATCTCTCAACTTTCAAGTTTACTAGCAAACCTTTGAAACTAAATCATGTAAGCTTCTCTAAAAAAAAAAAAAAAAAAAAAAAAAAAAAAAAAAAAAAAAATTTTTTTTTTTTTTTTTTTTTTTTTTTTTTTTTTTTTTTTTTTTTTAGAGAGGTAGAATGTTTTAAACTTTTTGAGCTCTGCCAAGAGTTTGGTTGTCAAGCTCCTAAAAGATATTTTAAACTTGCCTCACATTCTTTTTTTGGCTTTTGCGATATTTTATTTTATTAGCCTTCCATTGTGAATCTTACACAATGTTCCAGGACAGTCTCAAAAAATGTGTCAACCTTCCATTGTGAATCTTACACACAATGTTCCAGCCACAGTCTGAATCAATGTGTCAGAGTTTTTTTTTCTTGTCGTTTCCAAACCCCCGCCAATGGAAGAATGATTCCTGGTCCCGAGCTCCAGCAAACATTCTCCCATGGCTGTTCCAAACCCTCAATTTGTATACTATATGGAATGTCACCCTGATTTGCTTTTCATCTTTCACATTTTATTGGTCTTGCACAATGTTCTAACAATTGTGTCAGAGTTTTTTTCTTGTCGTTTCCAACCTTGACTCTGAGAGTAGCCCAAAAAAATGGGAGATGAATGACTGGTCCCGAGCTATGCTCCTTTCCAGTCATCCATCTCCCATTTTTCTGGGGAATCCCTGTCCTCTACGAGGCTGCTCGTATGGGGTTGGGCGCCCTGCAGAGAGGACAGGTATTCCTCACCTCCAGGTGTTGCAGTAAACACCGCATGTGAAATACATGGCCACAATGCGTCTTTTCTGGCCAATGCATCGGACTCAGACAGATGGAACACGTCTCGGGTATTTGGAAGACGCTTTCGGGCCATTTGAGTGCAAAACAGCCATCCAAGACGGCTTGAGCCAAGAGAATCCAAGGGGCCAACGGTTGAGGTCCATGTCGCCTCCAGGCCTTGTACGCCAATCGATACAATTTGGGAAGGGCCAAGACCGTCCACAGAGCTTGCAGAAAGGCCCCCTTGCCTTGGGCCGCCTGCTGTTCGAGGTAATCACTGTAAAGTTCGGAAGGTTCAGAAGAGGTGAGACATTCAAAGGTGGGCAGGTCGTCGATGGGCTCGGGATGGGGCAACACTTTTCGTAAAAGGTCTCCCAGGTCCACGGGGGAAAGAGCAATGACGTCGGACGGAGTGAGAGTCTGTAACTGGGCTCGAAACTGCATCATAAAAGTAATGTACTCGGCCAAATGGGCCTCGTGGTATTCGGCCAGGTAGATTTGAAAGGCTTTGTCAGACTCCATTGTCTCGTATGAGGCAAAAAGGCGTCCGAATCGTGCTTTTGAGAGAAGAGCGACGCGCAGAAAGTGCTTTTGGATTGGCTAGACAGGAGGAAGATCCTGTGAGGGTTCTTTCAAAATGGATGGCATCATCTCCGGTCCCGCCGGAAGCCCTTTCAAGGTGGCAGAAAGAGTAGGATCCACGGGGCCCTGTCTCCAACATTGACAGTGAGCTCGTGTCAAACATTCGAGCGAGTGTAAAGACCCGTCCCGTACGACGACATGATTGAAGCGTTTCACGATAAAATAGTGTTCGGGGCGTCAAAGACATTAAAACAATGGCAAGTGTCGGGTCCTTCCGTGCAGGCATCTGCACTATAGACACAATCGGAAAGATGGAATCCATGCTCGCTCAAGACCACCTGGACGGGAATGGGAAAGTGGGTCGCGAGTTGTTGAAATTTCACAATACCCGCTAAACGTTGCAAGCGTCGTCTATAAGACGACCAGCGTGAGACGTTGTCTCGCAAACCTGGGAGAAATTTTTTTTCCAATTCACCCAGGAGAGAATCGAACGAGGTCATCATGAAGAGAATAAGAAATGTTGACAACAGATTAAACCAAATGAAAGCTCGAGTGAAAGGCTCAACCTTTTTAAACACTCTCCAATCTTTCTAAAAAAAAAAAAAAAAAAAAAAAAAAAAAAAAAATTTTTTTTTTTTTTTTTTTTTTTTTTTTTTTTTTTTTTTTTTTTTTAGAGAGATTGGTTGTAAACTTTATTTGCATCTGATAAATGTTTTAAACTTTATTTGCTTCTGAAAATGTTTAATTTATGTGCTTCTGAAAGATGTTTTAAACTTTATTTTTGCTTCTGAAAGATGTTTTAAACTTTATTTTTGCTTCTGAAAGATATTTCAAACTTTCCTTCTGAAAGATATTTCAAACTTTGTTTGCGAGATTTTTCAAATTTTATGTGCTTCTGACAAATCTTTTAAACTTTATTCGCTTCCGACAGAGGGTTTGGGAAACCCACTCTGGATCTCGTCATACATCCTTTGCCAACGTTTACTATTTTCGTCCGTCCAATGCATGGCCCGGGGTAAATAGTGTTGTCCAATCTCTAAAATTTCTTTCAATCGTGCTTCGGTGGGTTCACCGCGCATCACTCGTTCTTGAAACACCATCGATTTCAATAAAACGTGAATCACACAATCATGAGGGGACTCTTTTCCCCGAGAACACACTAAACAATCTTGTTCACAATAACATGCATCCGAAACAGCAGACATGGTCGGACACGATCGATTGAAAAGAAACAAAATTTCAAAGCACACTACACTAGACGAGTAAATGAAATGAGGGGGTGGTAGAAGGCTTTTAAACTTGAAAAGAACACAGAGTCCACGCAGCACAAGAAGAGAAAAACTCTAGCTAGACGAGAAATTAATTTATCCTTATAAAAAAAAAAAAAAAAAAAAAAAAAAAAAAAAAAAAAAAAATTTTTTTTTTTTTTTTTTTTTTTTTTTTTTTTTTTTTTTTTTTTTTAGAGAGAGAATGTTTAAAAGCAAACACTTGACAGATTACATTTCAGAGCACAAAATTTGCAGCTTCTCTTTTTCAACATGACCGACCCGGACAATGTGTTGAGCCTGTTATCCGACCCTGGTTCCCCTTTGCCCTCCATGGGTTCTCCTTCACACCCAGAGTCTTCTCATGAGCCCCCAAAACTAAACTCTCCCCAAGACCCTCGACGACGTCGTTTCTCTTCGTCTCGACGACGCCCTCCTTATGCTTATCGATTTCCCCAGCACCACGCTCAAGTCTTTTTCCATACGCACGGTCTGGCCGTGTTGTGTCTCCGAGACCATGGTTTCACGCTCACCAACGGGGTCGTCTCGTATGCTTCGGATCGCGTCGAGGCGCATAAAGTGTTCAACTCTTTACATTATCTCAATGTCGGCACCCTCTGTGTGACCGATTCTCGTTCCAAGCAAGATTTTAAAGACATTCAAGCAAAATGGAGCGCTTTCAGTCCTTTCAAACGCATCCCCGTCATGCTCTTGAAATCCCATGCACGAGGCGAATGTCCCTTTTGCCACCAGACGCAATGTCATCGCTGGATTGCCGTGCAAGGCATGTGTTCCATACTCCACCAACCTCTCAACCCCATTTTTCACTCGGCCTAACACGTCTATAAAAGGAGGACGCGGGTCGACGCTTCTCGTCAGTTTGCAGCATGGATGCCTTCCCAGAGCACCTCTCCTCCACCGTGGTGCCCGTGACGCTGCCCGAGAAACCCGATGCGTTGGAATATGCCGCTCAACAAGGCCAGGTGCGAGCGGGCATCCTCTACCAGGAGCCTCACGCCAAACGCGTGTTTACCTTATTTCGCCAAGATCCGTGGTACCACCAAAAGACGTTGATGGACAATTTCAAGCGGGCCGTGCTGGAAGCCAAGCACGTCAACGAATTTCGACCCAACGCGATCCTGTGGGAAAAAGTGTCCAAAAGCCTCTTGAAAAATCCAGATCGTTTGCTCAAAAATACCGACAAGAGGATGGTGTACATTTATGGCAACCTGTTTTTTGTGAAAAAAGACTTTACCTTTGGGTTGAGAACGGTGCACCCCGGACAAGTGCATTTCATTCAAACGACGCACGTGCCCCTGCTGCTCTACGAACTGCCCCCTTCCAGTCTCCAGTGTCGAGCCCGACCCAACGTGAACGAGAAGAGTTTCGAGCCCTACGACCAAATGCTCTACCATCGGACCATCTTGGAGCCACACACGGCCTATCCGATCCCGGCGGGAACCCACTATTTGCTGTTGACGGTTCAAAAAACCGTTTTGGGTCTGGACCTGATCCCCGAATCCCTGCTCCCTCAGCTCCTTCAGAAGGGATTTCACCTGGGAGATTTTCGAAAAAAAAAAACGTTGGATCAAACCGCCTACAAGCTACCGCCTCCGACCCCAGTGCTTGGACTGAAGCGATCGGGGAGGAGACGCGCCCCTCCAAGAAACGAGGATGCATCCAGAGACTTGTGCAGATTCCACAACCTGAGCTACTCTATCCTCAACCTGTGCAGATTCCACAACCTGAGCTACTCTATCCTCAACCTGTGCAGATTCCAGAACCTCAGCTCCTCTCTCCGCCACCTGTGCAGATTCCATAACCTGAGCCGATTCCAGAACCTGAGCTCATCTCTCCGCCACCTGTGCAGATTCCAGAACCTGAGCTCATCTCTCCGCCACCTGTGCAGATTCCAGAACCTGAGCTCATCTCTCCAGAGCCCGAAGCTGCTTGGCTCGACCAACTCCTAACGTCCTTTTCTGGACCGAACCCTCGGTGCTCCACCTGGTGCCCTCGTTCTTTGATGAAAACAATGAACTCATCACCTTCCTGGAGACTTTTGAACACGATATGGCGATGGAGCCCCTGGACTTGTCAATGCCCAAACTCTCCCCTTGTATCCGACCTTCTGTTGGATTTAAAGCCATGCAACCTCTGAATCTATCTTGTAGAGTATGATCAATAAAAAAATGATTATTTTTTTAAAAAACGTCTCCTTCTTTGTGTCCAAACATTTATTGGACCCGTTGCAAACAAAAAGTATAATTGTTTTAAAAACAAGTCTCCTTCTTTGTGTCTGAATGATACAACCTTTATTGGACCCGTGTCCAACAAAAAGTATAATTTTTTAAAAAAGCAAGTCTCTTTGTGTCAGAATGATCCAACATTTATTGGACCAGTGTCGACACCGCACGACGATCGTGTTTGGTAATTTGGGTCGCTGGCCCGATCGAGTCACGTATTACGAGCACGACTATCCTTACACCATCCTCTTTGAACCCAATTTCGGGGTGCACGTGCCTCGGTCGTTTGGAAAGACCGTGGTCGTGTTTACCAGTCATTTGGATTTGACGTGGGATCCAGGCGTCCAGTTGAGATTCTTTCAACTGGGTCGTCCCCCGTCTCGCCGAGTTTGGGAAGCCCATCAACCTCACAATAAGGAGGCCTATACGTTGAATCTCACAAACTGCACGCGCCTAGCGGAGGTGTACGTGAGACTATTAACGTGGTTGGATGATTGGGAAATGCATCGAGACGACCCCCTTCCTTGGCGCCTGGTCATGCCCCCAGCTTGGAAACGGGCGTTGGAACCTCACGTGGAACGCTCGCATCGCAAGGCCTTGGAATATGGGATGCCAGTTGACGTCACGCTCCTCGACCCTATATAAAGCCAGCCAGCAGAATCATTCTTTTTCAGAAGGATGTCTATCTATTTTGCTCATGCCAACTACTTTCTCCACCAGGGCAAGCCAGTGCCCATCGAGTTGTCTATTGCCACCCTTCCCAAGAATGGCAGTGATCCTCAAGTGCTCTGCATTACCGTCAACCATGACGGATTCGACTCCACGCCCCGAGACATGCGATACAATGCCTGCAAAAACGCTCGTCTTCGTCTGGTACGTCCCTTGCCCAAGAGTGTGCCTGTAGACTACCTACCCTATTGCGTGAGGGGCATGGTGGACCCAGGAGGTCTCATTGTCGTGAAAAGCTCCAAACAGCAAAAAATGTTTAAAGAGTTGGGACTCGTCACCGTATGCTTGGAGATGCTGCCCAAATTCAACACCCTTGGCGATGGCACCTTTCCCAACCCCATGCATGATGACCTCCACGAGGAAGGGGACGTGTCTCATTGCACCATGCTGAAATCTTTTCAATTTGCAAAATATCTGCAGCAGTTTCAAAAGTTGCAGGCGGAATGGAAGGACAAAGTTTCAGCTTGGAGAGAGTAAAAAAAAATTGCCCAATGGCCCAAAAAAAGGGGGACCGAGTCGACACCAAAGTCGACTCGGTCCCCCTTTTTTTGGATAAAGGAAGGTGCCAAGGTTGGAGAGCCTCTCTTTGAAAACTTGTACTCTTCTGTGAAAACATGCCCAAAAAAACAGGCCCAAATCCGTAACTAATACCTAAGAAGGAACCTTTTGTGTTTTAATTCATGACGTCATGAATGGATGTAAGTATCATGAAAATGAATGGAAGGAAAGGATAGGATGCAAAAGGGTTGAAATATTTTTCAGAAGCAAATAAAGTTTACAACCAATCTCTCTAAAAAAAAAAAAAAAAAAAAAAAAAAAAAAAAAAAAAAAAAAAAAAAAAAAAATTTTTTTTTTTTTTTTTTTTTTTTTTTTTTTTTTTTTACAGAGTGAGAAAATTTTCAGAGTGAGAAAACTTTTCAGAGCAAAGAATAGTTTGAGTTTGACTGTAATTTCAAACATGTAGCGTGTCTTTGGCTCGGGGTCAATAGTATTTTCCATTGCATAAAATTGGCTCCAACCTTATAATTGGTTGGTTCACCGTGCAACATTTGTTCTTGAAACAAATGATTGTCAGCTTATAAATGTTTGGGAGTTTTATGTAGACTTGATACCCAACATTGACATTTAGCTTTGGTCAAACATTCTTTGGAATGGAGTGTCCCATCTCGTACGACGACTTTATCCAATTGTTTCACAATAAAATATTTTTCGGGTTCATCAAATAAATAAAAACAATGACAACAACCTGGGCCTTTAGTATTTTTGTCTCTACTATAGATGCAATCCGAGATATGAAGCCCATGTTCGTTCTGGACCAACTTGACGGGAAGAGGAAATCTGTTCAAGAGTTCTTGAAATTTCACAATACCCGCTAAACGTAGCAATTTTCGTCTATAAGGCAACAACTGGGAGGTGGGTTCTTGCTGCACACCTGGGATAATCATGTCTTCCAATTGAGAAAGTAACGTTTCTAATGAAGACATGACTCTCAGGAAGGAATGCTTACAATCAGGGAATACAAACAAAACTGTCAAACTCTTGGCAGATTGAACAGCTCAAAACATTTTCAACCAAACTATTACTCTCTAAAAAAAAAAAAAAAAAAAAAAAAAAAAAAAAAAAAAAAAAAATTTTTTTTTTTTTTTTTTTTTTTTTTTTTTTTTTTTTTTTTTTTTTTTTTTTTTTACAGAGTGAGAAAACTTTTCAGAGTGAGAAACATTTTTAGAGCAAAGAATAGTTTGAGTTTGACTTCAAGTTGTCGAGTGTTTATACCCTACATTCAAGTGACGTCATGCGCAGTAGAATGTTATAGGACTTTTCATTTTTTTTCCAGTGTCTCATTTCTCATGGCCTCGTGCTCGAACCTTCCATCTCGGTCTATTCCAATGGGATCGAGTTCTTTTCGATTCAAACCGTGTGAGTTTCAAGGCTCTCGAGACCCTCCTATGGGGGGTATTCCCTAGAATGGTACAGGGTTCGACAGGACTCGTAGCCCACGTCCTACCCTGCGCGACACACGTTCCTAGGTGCCTTAGGAGCCCCACCATGTACCTTTGAATGTTTTGATGGTTCACTCCTTACAGACCCTCCTATGGGGGGTAGGGTCAAATCAATGGGAGGGTTGCCCTCTACTAGCGCGTCTCTTTCATTTGACATGCTGCAAACGCTTCTCGGTTCCATAGAAGCCGAGATTGGTTCGTACCTGCCGAGATTGGTTCAAGACAATGTTACACCTGTTTTTGAACCCTAGAGACCCTTCTAGGGGGGGTAGGATCTTGTAAGGGGTATCTTTCGAAAGAGCCTTTTATTCCAAACAGATGGATAGGTGACACGATGACCTGAGGGGTCCTGGGGCTGAGCAAGGTCCCGTTCAAGTTTCGCGTGACGCAAAAAGTGACCCGCACTCAAACCACTATAGCACAAAAACCATTCAAGGTGCGACATTGAAACCCAGTTTAAACAATGACCCATCGTATGGGCTATCCGAAAATATAAAAATATATACAAAAAATACAAAAATATCATCATGAAAACAAGTAAAACATTACGTGAATAAAGAGGTCATGCGAGACTCACCGGCCCTTAAGGGGGGCTTACACACAAATTTTGTGGCAAGTGACCCCGAAAAGGGATAGAAGAGATGGAGCTCTATCGAATGACATCAGAATTGGCAAGGGTCGACCACTGGTGCGGGCACTATTCGCTGAAAACTGTTCAAAATACCTTATTTATAGGTCGTAATCCAAAATTATTTCGCTGTTTCGCGCTGCTGGCTGTTGCTATGTCTCACCAGACTAATTAAAAAAAAAAAAAAAAAAAAAAAAAAAAAAAAAAAAAAAAAAAAAAAAAAAAAAAAAAAAAAAAAAAAAAAAAAAAAGCATCCCCATAGCAGTTGCTCGACTGAGCTCCGCGAGCGAGGTCCTCCATTTTATATCCAACATTCAAGAGTGACATCACATTGTGCATGCGCAGTAGAGTTTTAAAGGCGCATGCGCAGTAGCATTTTATTGGACTTGTAATTTTTCGCAGCATCAGACTGGTAGTATGGAAGCTTTTCCCATTGGAACGCTATGGAAACAAGTCCAAACCTTCTATCTCGGTAAATTACGGTCGGATCGGGTCCAGACTTTTTCCCTGGGGGGTCATGGGGACCCCCCCTGGTGAACCGGAAGTGGCGATATCTCGGCTCCTATGGGGCCCTCGTAGACGTGTGACCCGTCCAAAGATTCAGAATCGTTTGTAGTTTACAAAACATTCATCGGTTTGGACCTAGACCCCCTGGTTCAGGCACTAGGCTAAAAAAGGCCCTATGACCTACTTTGGATTTGCTCCTCACCTATCCGTCCGATTTTCAAACGGTTGACGTTGTTGGATAGCCCTTCACAGGGACTCTCGATATATACCACGGATCTAGACCTTGGGTCCCGGGTTTCGATCCTAGGCTCCAAACCATTTCGACATTTGAAAGGGACCTTGCTCAGCCCCCACACCCCTCAGGGCGTCGTGTCACCTATCCACGTGTTTGGAAGAGCGAGCTCTTTCGAAGGATACCCGTTACAAGATTCTACCCCCCATAGGAGGGTCTGTAGGGTTCAAACACTGGTGTCCACTGGTCTTGAACCCATCTCGGCTTCTATGGATCCCATAAGCTTTTGCAGCATGTCAAATGAAAGAGACGAGCGAGTAGAGGGCAACAGTGTCACTGCTGTGACCCTACCCCCCATAGGAGGGTCTGTAAAGAGTGAAAAAAAACAAAATTCAAAGGTAAATCACGGGGCTCCTAGGGTGCCTATGAACTTGTGTGGCACCTTGTAGGACGTGGGCTTCAAGCCCTGTCGAACCCTGTACAATTCTAAAGTATACCCCCCATAGGAGGGTCTCGAGAGCCTGGAAAAGAACACAGTTTGAATCGAAAATAACTCGACTCGTATGGAGCCGATAAGGGAGGGTGAGCTATCAAAGGGTTGGAGGGCACGAGTAGATGACAAAACGACTCATGGTGTAGGCAGACCCCCCATAGGAGGGTCTACAGAACATGACAACTGGAAATTAAAATGACAATGATAATACACTTGGCACTTGAAGAACAACTTGAGAATCAAACTCAAACAGCTCTGAAAAGATTTCTCACTCTGTAAAAAAAAAAAAAAAAAAAAAAAAAAAAAAAAAAAATTTTTTTTTTTTTTTTTTTTTTTTTTTTTTAGAGAGAGAGAAGCTTACATGATTTAGTTTCAAAGGTTTGCTAGGGAACTAGAAAGTTGAAAGATGGCTGAACGAGGTCGAACCAACCTTTTTACTCTATTGTTTTTCCAACGCCATGTATTGGAAGAGATTCTGTCCACTCTTTTTCTTTGCAACAAATCTTTCAATATTTTATTTTCAACTGACATGTATTGTACTTTAGCGTTCACCATGTCATTTTGCTTTTTCACCATGTCAAGTTCCTTTTTCAACACGTCATTTTCCTTTTTCAACACGTCATTTTCCTTTTTCAACACATCTTTTTCCTTTTGAATCAAATCTCTTTCCATGAGGTCGTTTCTCGCTTTCATCTCGTTGAGCTTTGGGTCGTTTTTCGCTTTCATTTCATCCATCTTTGACCTTAATATCAGCTTGTGGTCCATGGCACATGCTTGTTTTGTTTTCTTGACTTCATTCATCATGTTTTGTTGTTTACGAGACAACACATATACTTCGTCTCTTATGCGTTGAAAGGAACACTCGGCTCCCTGATTTCCCTCCTTGACATACACTATTTTATTATTGTATAGATTCAACTGTAGAGGTGTGCATTCCTCCGTTTCCTCGTAGCGCGGATACAAGGGAATCACACAATTTAAAAATTTCCAACCCGTCACATGGATCGGTACCCCCCATCTTACATTACGCCATGGGTCTCGTACACGCTTGGCAACCTTTTCCCAACTGGATACATTTTTACTTCCAAGTTGCTCCCACAATAATTTTTCTATTCCCCCTGGAAAGAGGGTACAGAGAAACGCAATACTGTGCGGGTGCAAGGGTCGATTGATGTGAAAATGCGATCCATGTTGCAGATTGCTTAAATTGTCAGGAATCTCACCCTTGTCACACGACGATTTGGGTTGACTCACGTAGACGATGGTGCGCACCAGATGAAAGGCATTTTTAATCTCGACGCATTTTTTAGCCTGACCGCTCTTGGGAAATTCATACCGAACTTTTCTTTTCCAGACGTCTTCAAACGCACTCTCTTGTTCACACGCTAGAATCATGTGTCGGTGTTGTGTTTTAAATGTCAACCCATCACATAAACACCAAAAGGGTAAAATGACAAATTGATCCCGAATATTTTCCATTTCCCTACAAAATGTATCAAAAATATCATGTTTTACCATCAAGTGAAACCAATTCAAGTCTTTCCTCAAATAACGTTGAATAATACCATAAACATCTTTTCCCAAACCACTGGCTTCCTCAAATTCTATCCCCTCTTCCCACAGGTCGGGTTTCTCAAAAACAGACTCATATAATCGTACAGCATGCGATTGGGGACGACCATACATGTCACGAGGATTGGGTTGAAAGTGTTGACATTCACATGTTTCCACCACCTCTACTTTCTGTGTCTTGTCTGCTATCATTTTATCATTTAAAAGGGCCCCGATAGTTTTGGCATTTGTGACGAATAGCTTCAAACAGGACACCACATGATTCACATTAACGGGAAGATTCTTTTCCCCATGATTCCATTGTCGATGTCCAAAACAAAACACACATTGTTTACGAAAATTCAAACTATGCTCTTTGGAAGCATGTGTAGAATAAAAATGAAGTACTGTCATTTCCTCGTCACATTGTGGGCAACATATGGGATCATTTGAATGGGTATGTAAATGCCTGAAAAAAGTCGAAGAAGATTTATACATGTTTGTTGTGAGTTGTAAATGATTAACGTTTGAATGCTTACAATCAGGGAATACAAACAAAACTGTCAAACTCTTGGCAGATTAAAGAGCTCAAAAAATTTTCAACCAAACTCTTACTCTCTCTCTAAAAAAAAAAAAAAAAAAAAAAAAAAAAAAAAAAAAAATTTTTTTTTTTTTTTTTTTTTTTTTTTTTTTTTTACAGAGTGAGAAATCTTTTCAGAGCTGTTTGAGTTTGATTCTCAAGTTGTTCTTCAAGTGCCAAGTGTATTATCATTGTCATTTTAATTTCCAGTTGTCATGTTCTGTAGACCCTCCTATGGGGGGTCTGCCTACACCATGAGTCGTTTTGTCATCTACTCGTGCCCTCCAACCCTTTGATAGCTCACCCTCCCTTATCGGCTCCATACGAGTCGAGTTATTTTCGATTCAAACTGTGTTCTTTTCCAGGCTCTCGAGACCCTCCTATGGGGGGTATACTTTAGAATTGTACAGGGTTCGACAGGGCTTGAAGCCCACGTCCTACAAGGTGCCACACAAGTTCATAGGCACCCTAGGAGCCCCGTGATTTACCTTTGAATTTTGTTTTTTTTCACTCTTTACAGACCCTCCTATGGGGGGTAGGGTCACAGCAGTGACACTGTTGCCCTCTACTCGCTCGTCTCTTTCATTTGACATGCTGCAAAAGCTTATGGGATCCATAGAAGCCGAGATGGGTTCAAGACCAGTGGACACCAGTGTTGGAACCCTACAGACCCTCCTATGGGGGGTAGAATCTTGTAACGGGTATCCTTCGAAAGAGCTCGCCTTCCAAACACGTGGATAGGTGACACGACGCCCTGAGGGGTGTGGGGGCTGAGCAAGGTCCCTTTCAAATGTCGAAATGGTTTGGAGCCTAGGATCGAAACCCGGGACCCAAGGTCTAGATCCGTGGTATATATCGAGAGTCCCTGTGAAGGGCTATCCAACAACGTCAACCGTTTGAAAATCGGACGGATAGGTGAGGAGCAAATCCAAAGTAGGTCATAGGGCCTTTTTTAGCCTAGTGCCTGAACCAGGGGGTCTAGGTCCAAACCGATGAATGTTTTGTAAACTACAAACGATTCTGAATCTTTGGACGGGTCACACGTCTACGAGGGCCCCATAGGAGCCGAGATATCGCCACTTCCGGTTCACCAGGGGGGTCCCCATGACCCCCCAGGGAAAAAGTCTGGACCCGATCCGACCGTAATTTACCGAGATAGAAGGTTTGGACTTGTTTCCATAGCGTTCCAATGGGAAAAGCTTCCATACTACCAGTCTGATGCTGCGAAAAATTACAAGTCCAATAAAATGCTACTGCGCATGCGCCTTTAAAACTCTACTGCGCATGCACAATGTGATGTCACTCTTGAATGTTGGATATAAAATGGAGGACCTCGCTCGCGGAGCTCAGTCGAGCAACTGCTATGGGGGATGCTTTTTTTTTTTTTTTTTTTTTTTTTTTTTTTTTTTTTTTTTTTTTTTTTTTTTTTTTTTTTTTTTTTTTTTTTTTTTTTTTTTTTTTTTTTTTTTAATTAGTCTGGTGAGACATAGCAACAGCCAGCAGCGCGAAACAGCGAAATAATTTTGGATTACGACCTATAAATAAGGTATTTTGAACAGTTTTCAGCGAATAGTGCCCGCACCAGTGGTCGACCCTTGCCAATTCTGATGTCATTCGATAGATCTCCATCTCTTCTATCCCTTTTCGGGGTCACTTGCCACAAAATTTGTGTGTAAGCCCCCCTTAAGGGCCGGTGAGTCTCGCATGACCTCTTTATTCACGTAATGTTTTACTTGTTTTCATGATGATATTTTTGTATTTTTTGTATATATTTTTATATTTTCGGATAGCCCATACGATGGGTCATTGTTTAAACTGGGTTTCAATGTCGCACCTTGAATGGTTTTTGTGCTATAGTGGTTTGAGTGCGGGTCACTTTTTGCGTCACGCGAAACTTGAACGGGACCTTGCTCAGCCCCAGGACCCCTCAGGTCATCGTGTCACCTATCCATCTGTTTGGAATAAAAGGCTCTTTCGAAAGATACCCCTTACAAGATCCTACCCCCCCTAGAAGGGTCTCTAGGGTTCAAAAACAGGTGTAACATTGTCTTGAACCAATCTCGGCAGGTACGAACCAATCTCGGCTTCTATGGAACCGAGAAGCGTTTGCAGCATGTCAAATGAAAGAGACGCGCTAGTAGAGGGCAACCCTCCCATTGATTTGACCCTACCCCCCATAGGAGGGTCTGTAAGGAGTGAACCATCAAAACATTCAAAGGTACATGGTGGGGCTCCTAAGGCACCTAGGAACGTGTGTCGCGCAGGGTAGGACGTGGGCTACGAGTCCTGTCGAACCCTGTACCATTGGGAATACCCCCCATAGGAGGGTCTCGAGAGCCTTGAAACTCACACGGTTTGAATCGAAAAGAACTCGATCCCATTGGAATAGACCGAGATGGAAGGTTCGAGCACGAGGCCATGAAAAATGAGACACTGGAAAAAAAATGAAAAGTCCTATAACATTCTACTGCGCATGACGTCACTTGAATGTAGGGTATAAACACTCGACAACTTGAAGTCAAACTCAAACTATTCTTTGCTCTAAAAATGTTTCTCACTCTGAAAAGTTTTCTCACTCTGTAAAAAAAAAAAAAAAAAAAAAAAAAAAAAAAAAAAAAAAAATTTTTTTTTTTTTTTTTTTTTTTTTTTTTTTTTTAGAGAGTAATAGTTTGGTTGAAAATGTTTTGAGCTGTTCAATCTGCCAAGAGCTTGACAGTTTTGTTTGTATTCCCTGATTGTAAGCATTCCTTCCTGAGAGTCATGTCTTCATTAGAAACGTTACTTTCTCAATTGGAAGACATGATTATCCCAGGTGTGCAGCAAGAACCCACCTCCCAGTTGTTGCCTTATAGACGAAAATTGCTACGTTTAGCGGGTATTGTGAAATTTCAAGAACTCTTGAACAGATTTCCTCTTCCCGTCAAGTTGGTCCAGAACGAACATGGGCTTCATATCTCGGATTGCATCTATAGTAGAGACAAAAATACTAAAGGCCCAGGTTGTTGTCATTGTTTTTATTTATTTGATGAACCCGAAAAATATTTTATTGTGAAACAATTGGATAAAGTCGTCGTACGAGATGGGACACTCCATTCCAAAGAATGTTTGACCAAAGCTAAATGTCAATGTTGGGTATCAAGTCTACATAAAACTCCCAAACATTTATAAGCTGACAATCATTTGTTTCAAGAACAAATGTTGCACGGTGAACCAACCAATTATAAGGTTGGAGCCAATTTTATGCAATGGAAAATACTATTGACCCCGAGCCAAAGACACGCTACATGTTTGAAATTACAGTCAAACTCAAACTATTCTTTGCTCTGAAAATTTTTCTCACTCTGAAAAGTTTTCTCACTCTGTAAAAAAAAAAAAAAAAAAAAAAAAAAAAAAAAAAAAATTTTTTTTTTTTTTTTTTTTTTTTTTTTTTTTTTTTTTTTTTTTTTTTAGAGAGATTGGTTGTAAACTTTATTTGCTTCTGAAAAATATTTCAACCCTTTTGCATCCTATCCTTTCCTTCCATTCATTTTCATGATACTTACATCCATTCATGACGTCATGAATTAAAACACAAAAGGTTCCTTCTTAGGTATTAGTTACGGATTTGGGCCTGTTTTTTTGGGCATGTTTTCACAGAAGAGTACAAGTTTTCAAAGAGAGGCTCTCCAACCTTGGCACCTTCCTTTATCCAAAAAAAGGGGGACCGAGTCGACTTTGGTGTCGACTCGGTCCCCCTTTTTTTGGGCCATTGGGCAATTTTTTTTTACTCTCTCCAAGCTGAAACTTTGTCCTTCCATTCCGCCTGCAACTTTTGAAACTGCTGCAGATATTTTGCAAATTGAAAAGATTTCAGCATGGTGCAATGAGACACGTCCCCTTCCTCGTGGAGGTCATCATGCATGGGGTTGGGAAAGGTGCCATCGCCAAGGGTGTTGAATTTGGGCAGCATCTCCAAGCATACGGTGACGAGTCCCAACTCTTTAAACATTTTTTGCTGTTTGGAGCTTTTCACGACAATGAGACCTCCTGGGTCCACCATGCCCCTCACGCAATAGGGTAGGTAGTCTACAGGCACACTCTTGGGCAAGGGACGTACCAGACGAAGACGAGCGTTTTTGCAGGCATTGTATCGCATGTCTCGGGGCGTGGAGTCGAATCCGTCATGGTTGACGGTAATGCAGAGCACTTGAGGATCACTGCCATTCTTGGGAAGGGTGGCAATAGACAACTCGATGGGCACTGGCTTGCCCTGGTGGAGAAAGTAGTTGGCATGAGCAAAATAGATAGACATGCTTCTGAAAAAGAATGATTCTGCTGGCTGGCTTTATATAGGGTCGAGGAGCGTGACGTCAACTGGCATCCCATATTCCAAGGCCTTGCGATGCGAGCGTTCCACGTGAGGTTCCAACGCCCGTTTCCAAGCTGGGGGCATGACCAGGCGCCAAGGAAGGGGGTCGTCTCGATGCATTTCCCAATCATCCAACCACGTTAATAGTCTCACGTACACCTCCGCTAGGCGCGTGCAGTTTGTGAGATTCAACGTATAGGCCTCCTTATTGTGAGGTTGATGGGCTTCCCAAACTCGGCGAGACGGGGGACGACCCAGTTGAAAGAATCTCAACTGGACGCCTGGATCCCACGTCAAATCCAAATGACTGGTAAACACGACCACGGTCTTTCCAAACGACCGAGGCACGTGCACCCCGAAATTGGGTTCAAAGAGGATGGTGTAAGGATAGTCGTGCTCGTAATACGTGACTCGATCGGGCCAGCGACCCAAATTACCAAACACGATCGTCGTGCGGTGTCGACACTGGTCCAATAAATGTTGGATCATTCTGACACAAAGAGACTTGCTTTTTTAAAAAATTATACTTTTTGTTGGACACGGGTCCAATAAAGGTTGTATCATTCAGACACAAAGAAGGAGACTTGTTTTTAAAACAATTATACTTTTTGTTTGCAACGGGTCCAATAAATGTTTGGACACAAAGAAGGAGACGTTTTTTTAAAAAAATAATCATTTTTTTATTGATCATACTCTACAAGATAGATTCAGAGGTTGCATGGCTTTAAATCCAACAGAAGGTCGGATACAAGGGGAGAGTTTGGGCATTGACAAGTCCAGGGGCTCCATCGCCATATCGTGTTCAAAAGTCTCCAGGAAGGTGATGAGTTCATTGTTTTCATCAAAGAACGAGGGCACCAGGTGGAGCACCGAGGGTTCGGGTCCAGAAAAGGACGTTAGGAGTTGGTCGAGCCAAGCAGCTTCGGGCTCTGGAGAGATGAGCTCAGGTTCTGGAATCTGCACAGGTGGCGGAGAGATGAGCTCAGGTTCTGGAATCTGCACAGGTGGTGGAGAGATGAGCTCAGGTTCTGGAATCGGCTCAGGTTCTGGAATCTGCACAGGTGGCGGAGAGAGGAGCTGAGGTTCTGGAATCTGCACAGGTTGAGGATAGAGTAGCTCAGGTTGTGGAATCTGCACAGGTGGGGATAGAGTAGCTCAGGTTGTGGAATCTGCACAAGTCTCTGGATGCATCCTCGTTTCTTGGAGGGGCGCGTCTCCTCCCCCGATCGCTTCAGTCCAAGCACTGGGGTCGGAGGCGGTAGCTTGTAGGCGGTTTGATCCAACGTTTTTTTTTTTCGAAAATCTCCCAGGTGAAATCCCTTCTGAAGGAGCTGAGGGAGCAGGGATTCGGGGATCAGGTCCAGACCCAAAACGGTTTTTTGAACCGTCAACAGCAAATAGTGGGTTCCCGCCGGGATCGGATAGGCCGTGTGTGGCTCCAAGATGGTCCGATGGTAGAGCATTTGGTCGTAGGGCTCGAAACTCTTCTCGTTCACGTTGGGTCGGGCTCGACACTGGAGACTGGAAGGGGGCAGTTCGTAGAGCAGCAGGGGCACGTGCGTCGTTTGAATGAAATGCACTTGTCCGGGGTGCACCGTTCTCAACCCAAAGGTAAAGTCTTTTTTCACAAAAAACAGGTTGCCATAAATGTACACCATCCTCTTGTCGGTATTTTTGAGCAAACGATCTGGATTTTTCAAGAGGCTTTTGGACACTTTTTCCCACAGGATCGCGTTGGGTCGAAATTCGTTGACGTGCTTGGCTTCCAGCACGGCCCGCTTGAAATTGTCCATCAACGTCTTTTGGTGGTACCACGGATCTTGACGAAATAAGGTAAACACGCGTTTGGCGTGAGGCTCCTGGTAGAGGATGCCCGCTCGCACCTGGCCTTGTTGAGCGGCATATTCCAACGCATCGGGTTTCTCGGGCAGCGTCACGGGCACCACGGTGGAGGAGAGGTGCTCTGGGAAGGCATCCATGCTGCAAACTGACGAGAAGCGTCGACCCGCGTCCTCCTTTTATAGACGTGTTAGGCCGGATGCGAGTGAAAAATGGGGTTGAGAGGTTGGTGGAGTATGGAACACATGCCTTGCACGGCAATCCAGCGATGACATTGCGTCTGGTGGCAAAAGGGACATTCGCCTCGTGCATGGGATTTCAAGAGCATGACGGGGATGCGTTTGAAAGGACTGAAAGCGCTCCATTTTGCTTGAATGTCTTTAAAGTCTTGCTTGGAACGAGAATCGGTCACACAGAGGGTGCCGACATTGAGATAATGTAAAGAGTTGAACACTTTATGCGCCTCGACGCGATCCGAAGCATACGAGACGACCCCGTTGGTGAGCGTGAAACCATGGTCTCGGAGACACAACACGGCCAGACCGTGCGTATGGAAAAAGACTTGAGCGTGGTGCTGGGGAAATCGATAAGCATAAGGAGGGCGTCGTCGAGACGAAGAGAAACGACGTCGTCGAGGGTCTTGGGGAGAGTTTAGTTTTGGGGGCTCATGAGAAGACTCTGGGTGTGAAGGAGAACCCATGGAGGGCAAAGGGGAACCAGGGTCGGATAACAGGCTCAACACATTGTCCGGGTCGGTCATGTTGAAAAAGAGAAGCTGCAAATTTTGTGCTCTGAAATGTAATCTGTCAAGTGTTTGCTTTTAAACATTCTCTCTAAAAAAAAAAAAAAAAAAAAAAAAAAAAAAAAAAAATTTTTTTTTTTTTTTTTTTTTTTTTTTTTTATAAGGATAAATTAATTTCTCGTCTAGCTAGAGTTTTTCTCTTCTTGTGCTGCGTGGACTCTGTGTTCTTTTCAAGTTTAAAAGCCTTCTACCACCCCCTCATTTCATTTACTCGTCTAGTGTAGTGTGCTTTGAAATTTTGTTTCTTTTCAATCTATCGTGTCCGACCATGTCTGCTGTTTCGGATGCATGTTATTGTGAACAAGATTGTTTAGTGTGTTCTCGGGGAAAAGAGTCCCCTCATGATTGTGTGATTCACGTTTTATTGAAATCGATGGTGTTTCAAGAACGAGTGATGCGCGGTGAACCCACCGAAGCACGATTGAAAGAAATTTTAGAGATTGGACAACACTATTTACCCCGGGCCATGCATTGGACGGACGAAAATAGTAAACGTTGGCAAAGGATGTATGACGAGATCCAGAGTGGGTTTCCCAAACCCTCTGTCGGAAGCGAATAAAGTTTAAAAGATTTGTCAGAAGCACATAAAATTTGAAAAATCTCGCAAACAAAGTTTGAAATATCTTTCAGAAGGAAAGTTTGAAATATTTGTCAGACGCACATAACATTTGAAATATCTTTCAGACGTACATAACATTTGAAACATCTTTCAGAAGCAAAAATAAAGTTTAAAACATCTTTCAGAAGCACATAAATTTAAAACATTTATCAGAAGCAAATAAAGTTTAAAACATTTATCAGATGCAAATAAAGTTTACAACCAATCTCTCTAAAAAAAAAAAAAAAAAAAAAAAAAAAAAAAAAAATTTTTTTTTTTTTTTTTTTTTTTTTTTTTAGAAAGATTGGAGAGTGTTTAAAAAGGTTGAGCCTTTCACTCGAGCTTTCATTTGGTTTAATCTGTTGTCAACATTTCTTATTCTCTTCATGATGACCTCGTTCGATTCTCTCCTGGGTGAATTGGAAAAAAAATTTCTCCCAGGTTTGCGAGACAACGTCTCACGCTGGTCGTCTTATAGACGACGCTTGCAACGTTTAGCGGGTATTGTGAAATTTCAACAACTCGCGACCCACTTTCCCATTCCCGTCCAGGTGGTCTTGAGCGAGCATGGATTCCATCTTTCCGATTGTGTCTATAGTGCAGATGCCTGCACGGAAGGACCCGACACTTGCCATTGTTTTAATGTCTTTGACGCCCCCGAACACTATTTTATCGTGAAACGCTTCAATCATGTCGTCGTACGGGACGGGTCTTTACACTCGCTCGAATGTTTGACACGAGCTCACTGTCAATGTTGGAGACAGGGCCCCGTGGATCCTACTCTTTCTGCCACCTTGAAAGGGCTTCCGGCGGGACCGGAGATGATGCCATCCATTTTGAAAGAACGGACATGACCCTCACAGGATCTTCCTCCTGTCTAGCCAATCCAAAAGCACTTTCTGCGCGTCGCTCTTCTCTCAAAAGCACGATTCGGACGCCTTTTTGCCTCATACGAGACAATGGAGTCTGACAAAGCCTTTCAAATCTACCTGGCCGAATACCACGAGGCCCATTTGGCCGAGTACATTACTTTTATGATGCAGTTTCGAGCCCAGTTACAGACTCTCACTCCGTCCGACGTCATTGCTCTTTCCCCCGTGGACCTGGGAGACCTTTTACGAAAAGTGTTGCCCCATCCCGAGCCCATCGACGACCTGCCCACCTTTGAATGTCTCACCTCTTCTGAACCTTCCGAACTTTACAGTGATTACCTCGAACAGCAGGCGGCCCAAGGCAAGGGGGCCTTTCTGCAAGCTCTGTGGACGGTCTTGGCCCTTCCCAAATTGTATCGATTGGCGTACAAGGCCTGGAGGCGACATGGACCTCAACCGTTGGCCCCTTGGATTCTCTTGGCTCAAGCCGTCTTGGATGGCTGTTTTGCACTCAAATGGCCCGAAAGCGTCTTCCAAATACCCGAGACGTGTTCCATCTGTCTGAGTCCGATGCATTGGCCAGAAAAGACACATTGTGGCCATGTATTTCACATGCGGTGTTTACTGCAACACCTGGAGGTGAGGAATACCTGTCCTCTCTGCAGGGCGCCCAACCCCATACGAGCAGCCTCGTAGAGGAGGGATTCCCCAGAAAAATGGGAGATGGATGACTGGAAAGGAGCATAGCTCGGGACCAGTCATTCATCTCCCATTTTTTTGGGCTACTCTCAGAGTCAAGGTTGGAAACGACAAGAAAAAAACTCTGACACAATTGTTGGAACATTGTGCAAGACCAATAAAATGTGAAAGATGAAAAGCAAATCAGGGTGACATTCCATATAGTATACAAATTGAGGGTTTGGAACAGCCATGGGAGAATGTTTGCTGGAGCTCGGGACCAGGAATCATTCTTCCATTGGGGGGGTTTGGAAACGACAAGAAAAAAAAACTCTGACACATTGATTCAGACTGTGGCTGGAACATTGTGTGTAAGATTCACAATGGAAGGTTGACACATTTTTTGAGACTGTGCCTGGAACATTGTGTAAGATTCACAATGGAAGGCTAATAAAATAAAATATCGCAAAAGCCAAAAAAAAGAATGTGAGGCAAGTTTAAAATATCTTTCAGGAGCTTGACAACCAAACTCTTGGCAGAGCTCAAAAAGTTTAAAACATTCTACCTCTCTAAAAAAAAAAAAAAAAAAAAAAAAAAAAAAAAAAAAAATTTTTTTTTTTTTTTTTTTTTTTTTTTTTTTTTTTTTTTTTTTTTTAGAGAAGCTTACATGATTTAGTTTCAAAGGTTTGCTAGTAAACTTGAAAGTTGAGAGATGGTTGAACGAGGTCGAACCAACCTTTTTACACTATTGTTTTTCCAACGCCATGTATTGAAAGAAATTCTATCCACTCTTTTTCCTTGCAACAAATTTTTCAATATTTTATTTTCAACTGACATGTTTTGTACTTTAGCGTTCAACTCATATTCTTTAGCGTTCAACTCATATTCTTTTGTTTTCCATTCATATTCTTTTATTTTCCATTCATATTCTTTTGTTTTCCATTCATATTCTTTCATTTTCCATTCATATTCTTTTGTTTTCAACTCGTCAAGTTCCTTTTTCAACACGTCTTTTTCCCTTTGAATCAAATCTCTTTCCTCGGCTCCCTCCTCGACATACACTATTTTATTATCGTATAGATTCAAATGCAGAGGTTCCTCGTAGCGCGGATACAAGGGAATCACACAATTTAAACATTTCCAGCCCGGATCGGACATTATACCATGGGTCCCGTACACGCTTGGCAGCCCAACATTTTTATTTCCCACAGTCATTTTTCTATTCCCCCTGGAAAGAGGGTACTGAGAAACGCAATACTATACGGGTGCAAGGGTCGATTGATGTGAAAATGAGACGCTTAAATTGTCAGGACCCTGGTCACACGAGGGTCCACTCACGTAGACGAGGGCCCCACGCCAAGAGGGCAACGTCGTGAGATGGTTTGCCTCCCATGTTCCAACAACACCCCTATTGGAATGATTCTCTGTCTTTTCTCGACATACCAACGTTGTAATGCCTACACTTTATAGGTCGCTGCTTTCCCCCAGCTTGACTAGTCTCATTGTCCCTACTACCTCCATGACATGGGTCGTTGCCCAGCGGGACAAGTCTCCATTTCATTTGTCCCCTCATCCAGGATGAAACAATTTTTTGTTCTCGCGCCCCATATTTTTTTCAGAGGAAAAAATTTTCAATCAACACACCCCAAGGGACACGATTCTGACCTCCTTTCCAAAAAGGTCGTTTTCCATTTTCAATCATTTTTGGAAAGGGTCACGGTGCTCGACTATTTTTTCGACCGACTGGTATTCCCGTATTATTCTGTAAAATTATGATTTTAACAACAGCAATTGATTAATTATGTGTATATTTTTATAATTATTAGACAGAAATTCCAACTCAAAACATGAAAGCGCCCTCTTCTGGGAGGGGGGAATGGGCGTTTCTAAAAGAAAGGCCAAGTACTCATGAGTACTGGTCTTAATGATCGGAGGTAAATAGTTCCTTCATAAAAGATAAATTATATGTCTTTTTTTCTTAATTTTCAATATTTTCTTGACTTTGAAATAAACATTTTTTTCAAGCTATTATTTTTCCAAATTTGCATTTACTTGATCCCATTTTCTAATGATTATGTTCTGACAGCTGTCATGATGAAAGAAAATGACGTCACAGAATCATACAAGCCTCTTCAACAACAATTGCGAGAGGATTCTAAGTGCAAAGGGAGCTCGAGACAGGAAACCCTCCCCCCCCCTCTCTTTCG